>JAVJIF010027777.1:0-64551 GCA_038442645.1 Agave tequilana
AAAAAGAAAATAAAAATCTTATTTTTCTCTATATAAAGCATGATATGGTAGTGGAAAATGATACAATAATGAACTCCAATCAGCGAGTGTTCTTGCCTTATTTGGGTACCTCGCTTTGACAGGTGTTTTGTATTTATAATGTATTTGGGATTGTGTATTTGTATATGTGGACTCGTGTATTTTGACCAATCCAGTGTATTGTATTGGTGTGGGTGTAAACTTGTATTAAAGGACATGTGTATTCATACCATTGTTGTGGTTTTATCAGTGTGGGTACGTACACGTATTCTGTGGACATGTTTCTGTATCGATGCGATGAATGGATGTAATAGTGTAGTTAAATATTTCTTTACATGTATATGTTGTGATATCTGCTCTATTATCAAGTGTGGCCGACCCTTCTTGGTCGTTAGCCTCCCGGATTAACCGATTTGCATTCTATATCAGCTTTTAGGCTAAATCCCTGGATTTTCTAGCTTCATCGGTAGCCTAGCTAAGCCATGTGACTGTATAATTAGCCTAGAGGACACCTCGTCTGGCGTGGCATACTATGCTTCCGCTTTGCTCAAACCCCTGGATTTTACTAGCTATACTGTATGTCTGCGGGCCGAGCTTAATTGCGTAGCCTCGTCAGGGACGGTCTAGCTACATTCCTACTTGCTCAGCCTCCGGGCTTACTCCCTTGTCGGTTCTCTTGCCTGTTATTGATTAGTCTACAATTATGCATTATTATATCGCATTTTTTCACCGATTTATGAATAAATTGTCGGTCTAAACCATGTTTTGGTCTCTATTGCAGGTAAATCCAGAGTTCAAGGGCAAAGGAGTAATAAGAGCCTAATTAATTCCATTTTATGGTAACTAATTCCGCATTACTTGGAGGCCAAGCAATGGATTATCTAGAAGATTCGTCGAATCTAGACTCCTGCGCACGTCAGACGAATGTTCGGGCGAAATTACCAGAAAAGGAATATACCAAGAAGACCCTGGAAGCCAGAGGAATATCCTCGCAAAACCAGGGACCTAAGTCCCTGGTATTGTCGCGTGTCCGCGGCAATAGGATGGAGCCACGCGTCGATTTTCGACGCGTGGCCCTGTCTCGTCTTCCAGAGGCTTCCTTTGCCTATAAAAACCCCTGCATAGGTCCAGAACGGGGGAGTTTTCGTTTCTAGGCTAGGGTTTCTATGTTTTAGTATAGTGTAGGTAGGTGCTCTTCATTTCTTGTATTTTGTTATGTTATTTTATTTTTAGATCTTGTAGTAGGGCTGAGAGATTCAGAGAGAGAGAGAGATAGAGAGGGACTGATGTAATAGATGGTGACAGTCTATGTAAAGGTGCCTCCTTTCTCCTCCATTGTAATCTTCTTTATCTTCTACATGATGCTTTGCTAACTTTTCTTCTCATGGCAATCTAACTACTAACCACTAACCATCTAACCACTTACTTGATAATCCACATGAATCAAGTAGCTTCTACTAAGGCGTTGCTCTTGAAAGAGCCATTGATGGCTCATGATGATGGGTTCTAACATCTAACTTGCTAACTTGCTAACCAAGCTAACTCTCTCTTATTTCATGCTTCCTTCAAATGGTTTGATGATCTAATGTTTGTATTAGCTTACTCTTGATGCAAGTTTTGAATGTGATGAACCATCTATGTGCCATGCTTTGTATCGTCTCTTGAAGCCAAGGATTAGTGATGGCCGAGGATCAAATGTGAGGCAACTATCAATAAGAGGTTAGCATGGTTAGTGGATCAATTAGTAGTTAGTAGCCATGAGCTTTCTTTTATCTTGTTTTAGAAACTATTTTCAAAATATCTTTTCATTGTTGTTTTCACCGCTTCTTTGTTTGTCTTTGTTTTCATTTTCTTTACCACAAGCTTCATCTTCTTAGTTCACTTTTGTTTTCCAAACCACTTCTATGTTGTTTTTACATCGTCGTTTTCATCGCCTTCTCCACCTACCACATTCTAGATTTCTTTTCTTTTCCTTTTCACTTTCTTTCTAATCCTTTTAACAAAGAAGAATTGTTAACATAAAACGTGAATAAAAACTGTCAATGCTTCTATCGCCTCCCTTCCCTGTGGATTCGACCCGTTGAGCCAATGCTATAACGGAAGTATCGAGGGAACATTAGCATATCCAAGCTTTTACATCGATTTCATAAAACACGCGTTTTTGAGTGCTAGTTCTGCCCCGATCAAAATTTTGGCGTCGTTGCCTGTGGAAGGGAATGGTTTTGTTTTCACGTTTTTGTTAACATTATTTTCTCTGTTTTGGTGTGCAGGACAATCTTTATAGGTGCTTAACATTGCAGAATAAACACTAGCTTTGCATCTCCCTGCTCTAGAAAGCAGGGACCCAGCTTCTACAGAACCGCCGCGCAAACACGACTTCCGCGTAAACGCGGCCATTTTGTAATCATAGTGTATCTTGTTGTGCTGGGATGTGTTCATTGTAATAGCTAGTGGATCTGTATTATTACTTTTCTGCTTTGATTGCCTACACACCATAATAAATAAAAGAACTAAAATACGGTATTTGGACGCTTTTAAAACGGTTTAGACATTTGCATTTAGGCACGTGTCAATTCAATTCCAATATACTGTATTTTGTTCTGTTGTTGTGATCTGGATTGAGGTGTACATATGGCATTGCATATAGCATAGGACAAACACGTAGGTGATTTATCGCTTTGTGTTATACTATTGTCTATATTGCACACTTGCACGAATTGAACTTAAGGGCAAAACCCAAACAAGATAAGGTGGGATTTAATAACCCTTCCTTAGCCCAAAAATCACCTCCCCACTCACACAACCCAAGCCCTAATAAAAATTGATAGACGTTGGCCCCTAGGGACATCTCGGACTCATTAAGAGATTGACCGAGGGTGGAACTTGTTTTGAATCTTACTCTTGTGAAATCGGTGTCTAAGGTTGGGGATTAAGAGGTTACGCCTCGAAGATACCGTGGTTTGGCGTAATTAAGGCCCGTTGCTTACGCACGGATACCTCCCACCGTATTTTGCCCCTACCTGGCCGATTAGCTTGTGGTCGGATTCAAGCAAAAACCTCCCCCGGGTAATCAACCAGTTAGGAGTCGTCTAGGTCTAGGTCAACCCTACTATAGGCTTGGTTTTGATTTTTTCTTTTCTTTTTGTTTGTTGTTTGATTTTTTTTTTTGTGATTGTTTGTGAAATGGAATTCAACAATAACAATTCTTTCAATCCGAATATGAATCCATATTTCACACCGACCCCATTTGTTTCGGATAATTCCAACCCAGTTTTTCACAATATGAACCAATCAAATACACCGGGTTGGACTTATCCGAATCAATACAACCCATACCCACATTCTTATGACTATAATTTCCAAAATAATTTCAACTCGTCACAGAGTCAATGGGGATTCACCTCCCCCGAGTTAAATTTTCAACCTCCTTCACCCCCGTGTCCACCATATTCATCTTGTCCACAATATTCATTCCCCGATTTCGCTTCCTATACTCCTTTTTCTGAACCATCAATTGAAGAAAAATCTGATTTCGAAAGAAAGTAGAAGCCAATTTATAAGAGGTCGAGCGACTACTTCAGAAAAGTAGGGCCTCTCCAATTCCACAATATTTTCAAGAGTCTTACTCAGTTCCACCTCCTCATAATGAACAATCATCTGCCCGGAAATGAGTAAGGAACTCTTGTGTGAGTCCAAGCTTCAATCTCAAATATTTCTGACTCACATTCTTCACAAAAATTCCAAAACTAAGATTCTTATACTCCCATTCTAGAGCATCCACTTGTAGAAAAATCAAGTCTAGAAAAGAGTATAGAAATCTTGCAGGAGTCTATGTTACAATATCAAAAATCTTTTTCTGAGTCTGTCAATAGGTTGGAAACACAATTTAGTCAATTGGTTAGTATTTATAGGAATGAGGAAACTCTATCTTATCAACCGTTGACTAATTCAGCTATACCAAATTCTATTGATCTGACCCAAGACTCTTGTCATTTTAGAAATCAAGATTCAATTTCAGCACACCCACCTGAACTTGTCCAAACTTCAAATCCCATTGACATTTTGGCAAGTTATCCTTTTCGTGAAATTGAACTTGAGCATGAATATGATCATGAACCTCAAATTAGTGATTCAATTCTACTTCCTGATTCAATTGACTCCGGTGTTTTTACCTGAATTCAGGCCTTTTCCCGAGTCAGTATTGGATACTATACCAGTCCATTGTGAAATTGAATCACCAATCTCTTATGTTGATCATATTGAACTTGACCAATTTCATACTTTTGAAAGTCCCATTGATAAATTGACAAGTTCTCATTTTTGTGGAATTGAACTCAATGAGGAATGTGACTTTGATCCTCAAATTTGTGATCCAGTTCAAATTCCTGAATCACTATTGACTCCTGTTATATTACCCAATTTGAGTAACATTTTTGAGTCAGTTTTGATTCCTATACCTGTCATTCCTGAACTTGAATCACCAATCTTAGAAAGTCACATTCCATCATGGGGAAATGAATATGGACTTGAGTTTTAACTTCTTGATTTGGACCCACTTCCTGAACCGATCTTGACTCCCGAACCTTTACTTGATTTAAGTCTTTTTTCTGAGTCGGTATTAGTTCCTGTACTTTCTGAGTCCAAATCAATCATTCCATTCTGGGACAAGGGTTTTAATAAGTTTGACTCTGAAATTATTTTGAAAAATTGAAAATTAGATGGGGTAAAATTCGTAATAAAAATCATAAATATATACATCATTCTAGTGGGTTGTATTCTTGAGGTCTTTGGTGGGTTCCTCCAGACTCCACGCAAGAATGATTGGGCCACCTTTCGTGGACCAATCAGACCGCCACCAGAACCACCACCTTGAGGTGATTTTTCCTTCCCTCTCTATTTATTTCATGCATACATACATCACGATGCATTGAGGACAATACATGAGATAAGTGTAGGGGAGGGTTTACTAACATAGAGTTTTTAGATTTTCTTTCTTTTACACTTCTTTTAGGATACTTTTAGAAATCTTCCCTTTTGTATAAGAATTTTCTCTTTCTTTAAAAACTTTTTGAAACAAGAGACAAAGTTTTGGTCTATTTTTAAGAAAATTAAGATGATCTTAGAAATTAAGAAAGCCTTAATTATGACATCTTAAACTCAGTCAAAATAATGGATCTTGTTTAAAATTATAGGTTAAGTATAAAAGATTGGGGAGATAATTTTATCTTGAATTTTTGCCTTAGATAGTATGCACTTCACACTTGCACAATTTTTGGGATGGAAATAAAAACCTAAAATGCCATAAAGCAAAAATAAATAAAAAATATATATGAATAAAACATCACTTATTAAGCTGGATAATCATGCCTCAAGAAGCATGATTATTCACGCCTAACGGTGGTCAAAAGAAACAAATAATCCCCCTTAGTTTTGTGGCCTTGTTTACTTGAGTCCTTAAACCCGAGGGATGTTTTCTCATCTGGTGCCCTAAGATCTTCTGGTTTGGGAGTCATCGGTTATAGGCTGATTACATGGGTAAACTAGAAAGCCTAAGAAAACTAAGGGAAGAAAAAGAAGAAAAAGAAATATATATATATATATATATATATATATATATATATATATATATATATATATATATATATATATATATATATATATATATATATATATATAAATAAATGGCTTGATGGTTAGAGTTGAAATCCCAAAAATCTTCACTATCACAAAGTGCATATTATCTAGGTTTTATGAAGGATAAAATATTCAATCCAATTTTGAATGCTTACCTTAATTGAAGACAAGATCTTGCGTAGAGACTAAGTTTAAGGAAGAATGATTTTTGGTGGACTTATGACCTTAGATCGCTTATATTTTTGCAAAAATATTTCATAAACTTGTCTCTCTTTCAAATGCGTTTTCAAAATACTAACATTTGTCTTCTTTCTTTGGATTTTGTGGGTGCAATCCGCTGAAAACCCTCAGGAGACAACACTCCTCCTCTAGGGTAACCTAGAGGTTTAAAGACTTGTTGCACACGCTCATTGTAATCGCGTCACCCGCTAAAGTGGTGTAATAACCACTGTAGTATAGTTTTTCTTTTCTTGTTTTACTTGGGACGAGCAAAAGATAAGTGTGGGGGTGTGATTAGTCTACAATTATGCATTATTATATCGCATTTTCCCACCGATTTATGAATAAATTGTCGGTCTAAACCATATTTTGGTCTCTATTGCAGGTAAATCCAGAGTTCAAGGGCAAAGGAGTAATAAGAGCCTAATTAATTCCATTTTATGGTAACTAATCCCACATTACTTGGAGGCCAAGCAATGGATTATCTAGAAGATACGTCGAATCTAGACTTCTGCGCACGTCAGACGAATGTTCGGGCGAAATTACTAGAAAAGGAATATACCAAGAAGACCCTGGAAGCCAGAGCAATGTCCTCGCAAAAACCAGGGACCTAAGTCCCTGGTATTGTCGCGGAAACGCGGCAATTGCCGCGTGTCCGCGGCAATAGGATGGAGCCACGCGTCGATTTTCGACGCGTGGCCCCGTCTCGTCTTCCAGAGGCTTCCTTTGCCTATAAAAACCCCTACATAGGTCCAGAACGGGGGAGTTTTCGTTTCTAGGCTAGGGTTTCTATGTTTTAGTGTAGTGTAGGTAGGTGCTCTTCATTTCTTGTATTTTGTTATGTTATTTCGTTTTTAGATCTTGTAGTAGGGCTGAGAGATTCAGAGAGAGAGAGATAGAGAGGGATTGATGTAATAGATGGTGACAGTCTATGTCAAGGTGCCTCCTTTCTCCTCCATTGTAATCTTCTTCATCTTCTACATGATGCTTTGCTAACTTTTCTTCACATGGCAATCTAACTACTAGCCACTAACCATCTAACCACTTACTTGATAATCCACATGAATCAAGTAGCCTCTACTAAGGCCTTGCTCTTGCAAGAGCCATTGATAGCTTATGATGATGGGTTCTAACATCTAACTTGATAACTTGCTAACCAAGCTAACTCTCTCTTATTTCATGCTTCCTTCTAATGGTTTGATGATCTAATGTTTGTATTAGCTTGCTCTTGATGCAAGTTTTGAATGTGATGAACCATCTATGTGCCATGCTTTGTATCGTCTCTTGAAGCCAAGGATTAGTGATGGCCGAGGATCAAATGTGAGGCAACTATCAATAAGAGGTTAGCATGGTTAGTGGATCAATTAGTAGTTAGTAGCCATGAGCTTTCTTTTATCTTGTTTTAGAAACTATTTTCAAAATATCTTTTCATTGTTTTTTTCACCGCTTCTTTGTTTGTCTTTGTTTTGATTTTCTTTACCACAAGCTTCATCTTCTTAGTTCACCTTTGTTTTCCAAACCACTTCTATGTTGTTTTTACATCGTCATTTTTCATCGCCTTCTCCACCTACCACATTCTAGATTTCTTTTCTTTCCTTTTCACTTTCTTTCTAATTCTTTTAACAAAGAAGAATTGTTAACATAAAACGTGAATAAAACTGTCAATGCTTCTATCGCCTCCCTTCCCTGTGGATTCGACCATTTGAGCCAATGCTATAACGGAAGTATCGAGGGAACATTAGCAAATCCAAGCTTTTACATCGATTTCATAAAACACGCATTTTTGAGTGCTAGTTCCGCCCCGATCAGTTATTTATATACGTATGTGTGTTGTTCGGTACTAACATCTCCTGTAAGTGCTTACTCTGCCTCCGGGCTTAACCGCTCTGCGGTTCTTTACTATAACCTCTGGGTTTAACCTCTCTGAGGTTTATTAAAATTCTCTGAACTTTTTAAACGTATGCCTGGTAGGCGGACCTAGCGTTCAGCACTTTATAGCTAACTCTGTCCGAGCGTAGTTACTCCATAAGCACGGCTTCGCCACGAGTAGTAGCATGGCGTTCATACGCATGCTACGCCATGTACGTTTAGTTGTGCTACGAGCGGTAATCATACCAAACATGATGGCATCTAGTGATGTGCGTTAGCTTCGCTCCAGCTTCGATTGACTCTGCTTCGATGTTTGCTTGCCCGCTTGGTTTCTTGCTTTCTTGGTAATTTAAGTATTATTCTTTTCTTGATGGTTGTGAAAAGTTTGAAATCATTACTTATACTATTTTTCAAGCCTGTATTATTTTCCTTCATTTGTACCGATCTCCAATATTGATACCGTTTTCTTGTATTCGTACTGATCCCTTGTGTCGGTACCCTTTTCCTGTGTTATGTTATACAACAGTGGATATCTATTGTGCTATCACCTGATATGCTATTACTTGACACCTGACACCTGCATGCTATCACCTAACATCTACATGTTATTACTTGTCACTTGCCCTGCTTAATACTTGACTTGTGACTATCATATTACGGGAATCATATAACAATTATCTTGTATTATGTACAGTGACCTATATCTCTAGTACTTATGTACTCTTGTACTCCTGAATTCTTGAACCTGACCTGCTCCTGTTATTCTCATAAATTGATAATTACTCGATAAGCAGTAATAAAAAGAACAATCATATTGGGTAAGGGGAAAACTAAAAAACTTCAATTGGTGAATAATTTTACAATGGTATTTGGTATGTTGTGTAACTAAAACTTTAGTTCTACCTTTGGGCTTCCAGGTGTTCCATGGGGTGAGATGGCACCCCGCTTACTAATTCCTGAAAGGGTACACAATAAGACCCTCCAATACACCTAGCGGCTGGATCCGTACATCAACGACGGAACACCTTGGGTCGTGGTCCCGGGCATGTACGAGACCCACTATAAATATAACCCATTGGTTTCCCATCAGTTTCCAATAACCAATCTTGACTTACTCATATATGAATGTATGTATGCCGGTAATACATACCTAGATATATGGGTTAGACGAGTAATAATAATAAGATACTAAATAATAATTTGGCGTGCTATTTTACAATTCACTCAGATTATGGAGACATGAGACATAAGGTATATAGATGAGAGTTTTCTTGTTTGGATTATTCCTTTGACGTACTAGTTTCATGGAGCCGTAGACCGAGCTTATGTAGCGGATTTTACCCGCGTTCAATTTTATTCAATTTTATCAGTTTTATATTGGTTTCTTAGTTTAAGAGTCAACAGGTTATATGAACTCAAGATTCGGTGATATGAGGTATAGGGTATATATATTTAGGGTTTTCTTGTTTGGATTATTCCTTTGACGTACTAATTTCACGGATCGATAATTTGGGCTTATATAACTTATTTTACCACTTTACTTTACTTGATGTCTCATTCCAGCTCCTGTATGCCTGTGCTCACGACAGATTTTAAATACATGCTTATGATTCATATTTATCGATACATGTGTGCTTGTCCCTACATGCCACTTGGCTCTCATCTTGCCACTCGTTGGGTTGCTTCTGAAAACCCAAGATCTGTATGACCAGATCCCGGAGCTTGAACAGTGGTGCACTTCCTGGTGATTAGAGTTGCGCGATGTAGCGTCGTGGATCGATAGTTGACCGTCCGGGGCCCTATCCTTCCAGGCCCTCTGCTCGTCTCTCGAGTTTCGCTTTATAACTCGTGAGCACCTTCTGTACTGTTCATAATTGTATATTTCTTTGTATTCTCACGTTTGCGCCTATCGGTGATGTAATATTCTTGTAATATTATGTCACATCCTGTGATAACTTTGTAATTGTACTCATATGTTGGCATGTATAATATACCACATATTTTTGAACTCTGATTCTTGCCAGTATTGATGTTTAGCGTATATATGTGAGGGTATTTTCGACCTGCGTATATACGTCATAGTAACATCTCTGTAACTGTGGGATCGAGGCATTATAAGTAGCCTTCGAATGGTTCATGAAGCTTCATGCTGGTTCTATTAAGACATAGGCCGACCTCGAGAAGCTATTTCTGGCTCATTTTTTTGAGGATGATATAGAAATCTCAGTCCCGACTCTTTTTGCTATGAAGCATAAGATAGGAGAATCTATTAAGACATTTGTGGGGAGATTTCAGAGCATGACACTCTGATGTCCTAGCGACATGATCTAGTCTACACTGGTGGAGACGTGTCGCCACAACCTCCAAACTACCTTTCCTCCTCGCTCAAATAGCAGTGGCCAAACATCGCACCTGGAAGCAACTCATCTGGCAGGGCGAGCAGGTAGAGGAAATCATCACAAGGGTCAAAATTGAAGAGAAAGAAAGTAAGCTTAGGCCTGACAAGTTGATGAGGCGTACGCCAGAGCAATCTTTTCAATCAAAAAGGAAAGATATTTTGGCGATAGAAACTACTTCATCTGCCAAGCCTCAGCCAGCTAGAGGGGGGTAATTCTTCAAATCAAGCACGTGCCAATAAGCAGTACTCATTCAAAGATGAGCATGCTGTCTCTCTCTTCAAATTGCTCCAGAAGTGCAACCAGCTCAAGGTTCCGGAAGCGAGGCGTCCTGAAGAGGTGGGCAAGACAGATGACCCCAACTTCTGCTTGTACCACAGGATAATAGGGCACAGGATGCTTGAGCATCCCATTAAAAGTTTCTACATCTTCAAAGATGTACTCTAGGCTCTGATTGATGCGAAAGTGCTCAAATTCTGCCTAGAGCAGAAGAAAGTGACTGCCATATGTCAGCAACAGTACCCCTTCAATTTGATTGGGTTCTCCGCTAGCACCAACCGGACGGTTCTCATCCTGAAAGAGGAACTTAGGGTGATAAATACTAATTACCACAAGAAAGGTCTATATCCCTATCTCCACTTCTCATAGAGAGATTATGTGGGCTCATCCCGATCTAGTCCAGAGCCAGCAGTTGACTACTGTGACCAACGGGAAGTCCAGAGGCAAAGCAAGAATCTCTTCTTGTAATATGGTATGCGCTTCCTCCAAAGAAGCAGAGACCGATGTCGCCTCTCTTACAGATTCTGAAGAAGAGAGAATTATCCTCGCTGCAGAGCAAGATACTCCATTCATGGCAGGGACTCGGCCTGGCCAACAGTACTTGAAAAAGTATGATGAAGCTGTGGTTAGCTCTTCCAAGCTGGCTAAAGAACCAGCCAAGCAACCCACAAATCAACCCGTGGAGAAGCAGAAAGAGTTTCGATAAGCCAAGTCTCTTCCAAAAGATAAGATGGAAGATTATCAACACCTTACCACTTTGACATCTTGGCTGAATTGGCCAACATCCCAGTCAGAATCACACTCTGTGAGCTCCTACGACTTTTAATGTCAACAAGAGAAGATCTTAGGGAAGCCCTAGCCAATTCAGAGGCTTTTATCACCCAGATACCTGCTTGACTTGAACAAGAGGATGAAGGACACTACTTCTAAACCTCTAAACATTTCCCCTGCATAGCATTTACCCCTGATAACATGCAGATCAAAGGGAAACATGATAGGCCTTTGTGCTATACAGAGTATTCAGATCATCTTAAGTGAGTCATTTTCAAGTTGACCCAGGATCTATGTTGAGCATTATGCCTCGCAGGGTCAAATAGCACATGGGGATCCCCACCCACTGATTAAGCGCTACTCAAACCATCATCTATGGTTTCAAAGCCAATGATGCACGCCTAATGGAAAAGATCAAACTCAGATGCGAAATTAGAGACCTGAGATCCGAGGTGATATGCTACATCATTGATGCTGACACCTCATATAATTTACTACTAGGACAACCATGGATTCATCACAACTCCATCCTATCAACTCTTCATCACGTTATGAAATACGTCGATAAAGATGGCAAAGTGAGAATGTTGATTGTTGAGAAGCATTCGTTCAAAGGAGTCGAGAATTACTTCACTGCTTCTCTCCTCTAAGAAGATTCTCTTAAGACTGATGAGAATCCCCATCCAGAATACTTAGATTCTGGTAATGAAGCTGACACCGAGCAGGAACCAAAAGAAGAATGTCTCTGGGAAATAAATCCACTTGTAATGAGCGTTGTTAAGCTCAATTTCAATAACACCACGAATGTTGAAGGCAAGTTTATCAATGAGAATTTAGATATGGCTTACCTATCTACGTTAGCTTCTGATTCTGTACTGTCAAATACTAGTACCTGATTGGTAGTGAAAAGTGCATTTTTATCATTACATTTACTATCATATTTTCATATTTATTCATATAATTCTGCACATTTACTAATATTTTATTATTTATTGTGTGCAGGCCTTGAGAAATAAAAATAAAGGAATAAAGACTCAAAAGAAGCCCAAAAGCCCATGTTTAAAGCCCAATGTAAAAGTTGCAATTATCAATTATCAAAATTGCAATTACTAAGGGCAATAGTTGCAAATTCTAAAAGAAGAGGGAAGGATAGACTTCTATTCAACCCTAAATACTTGCAGGATGAGGATAAAAGCCAAAGAAGGAGAATTCAAGATTACAAATTCGTTGATAAAAGATTTGGATTTAGGGTAACTTGCTTCCCAAGTTATCTCGAAAATCCAAAATAAAGAGTCGAGATACAACTTCCAGAAGAATCAACCCTGATGGACGGACCAGAGGAGGCCACGCGCGAAAGCGCGTGGCCATCAGCCACCACTTGGCCGCGGAAACGCCTGTTTTCGTAGAGGAGTCGTATTGGGACTCTACCTCCTTCTGCACCTATAAATACCCCTTCAGAGCAACCGAGAAGGGCGTACAACAAACTACAGAGCAAATTCTAGGGTTTTTCTTAGGCTAACTTGTAATCTAGGTTAGGTTTTTATTTTCTTTTGTAATTTTTGTAACTGAGAGGAGAGGATGCTTTCATGGAAGAAGGAGTTCATGCTTGTACTGAGGTGACATCGGTGTAAGTCTTACTTTTCGTCCATTGTTAATTGAATCGACTCAAGGTTTGTTTTATTCTTGTTTTATTATTTCTCTAGTTTTGTTTTATCTTTGTTCTTCTATTTTTGTTTTATGTCATTGTTTCTCTCTGATGTCTTACAAACCATGAGATCTGGTCGCTTCGAGACTGCCTAGCCGAAGAAGTGCCCTTGATGGCCTATGGAGATGAACAAGCCTTCTCTTTAGTTTGTCTTTTCTTTTCGTAGTGTAGATCGCGAAGGTGGAAGATCCTATACGCCATACTTAAATGCCTTCCAAGACAAGGTAAGTCGTTGCAACAGAGCAAAGGTAAGCAGGGCAGAAGAGGTAGGTATGTGTTTAATCTTCTTTCTTTTATTTCTTTAGTATAGATCACCTCATCTACCATCTCCACATCTTTCCAATTTCTTTCCCGACTCATTGTAAATACAGCTTCTACTTCTCCATCTTCTTAACCTACCGCTTTCTTTCTAACCTAACTTTTCCTTTTAATAACTAAAGAAGAAATTTTTAGAGAACTTACTTAAACGCTTCCATCGCTAGTCCCTCCCTGAGGATCACGACCCGCATAGCCATTGCTACCGCGGATTAGAATTGAGCACCTTGCATATCTTGTTCTAAATCTGATATTCTATATTTTGTGTGCAGGAAAATCTCAATCAAAATTTTGGCGCCGTTGCCAGGGAGGGACAGTAAGTTATTCTCTAAAAAAAAAATAATAACTAATTCTTTTATTCTTTCTGTTTGCAGGTTCGGAGAACAGGAAAAATAACAGCAGAAAAGAACATATAGCAACTCTGTGCCTCTGCCCTCGAAGGCAGAGCAGCAGAGCCTACTACAGAGCCGCGTTTCCGCGGCAATAGACGCGTTTCCGCGGCCTGAGTAGTTCACTACTCACTCAGTTTTCTGCAGGTTGCTGCAATTTGCAAGTTTGATTTTCTGCTCTGATTAATATTCTCTGTGATCACCCTGCATACTGCTAACTAATTAACAGTAACCCATTTGTTGAAAAATAAAAAAATTAGACTCTTGCATCTTAAGCACGTGTCTATTTAATTTTTTTTTGAAGAGTGCTGGAGACAAGGTACGTTCGCATTGCATATAGACTAGGAAGCACCCTTGGCTGATTTTCAGATTTGAGTGAATATTTATCTATTGCTTTACACGTGCACTAAATTGACTTAAGGGCATGTCCTATAAATAAGATAAGGTGGGGATTTCATCACCCTTCCTTGGCCCACAAACAATCTCCTCACTCACTAACCCAAGCCTAACTAAAAATGAGTAGACGTTGGCCCTAGGGACATCTCGGACTCAATTAGGAGATTATCCTAAGGGGGAACGGTGTTGGAATTTGACTCCTGCCAAATCAGTGTCTAGGAAGGGGATTGAGGGCCGAAAGCCCGAAGATTGGTGGTTATTTAATTGAGGAACGTCTTTGACGGAAAACCTCCCACCAATCTTGCCCTGACCTGGCTGATTAACTTGTGGTCAAAGTCTACACCCTACCTCCCGTGGACAGTCTAACCAGTTAGGAGTCGTCTAGGTCATAGGTCTACCCTAACTTAGGTTAGAATTTTTTTTCTTTTTTCTTTTTTGTTTGTTTTCTTTTTCTTTGTTTGTGTTTGTGTGATATGGCCTATAACAACAATTTTTTCAATTTTTATGAGGATTCATATTACACACCAACTTCTTTTTCGGATATTACCAACCCGGTATATCATAATTTTGACCAATCTAGTGTGCCGGAATGGTCTTATCCGAATGAATATAACCCATACCCCCCATCTTATGACCATAATTTTCATACCACTTTCGACTCTTCACAGAGTTCATGGGGTTTCGCTTCCCCCGAGTCCAATTTTCAACCAAATTGTCCTCCATATCCACCTTGTCCACAATATTCCCAAGAGTCATACTCAGATCCACCCATTCAGAATAGAAAACCATCTATCCGAGAAATGATGAGTATGCAGGAGTCCAAGCAACAATCACCATCAATCTTAGACATGATGATGCGTGAGTCTACCGACTCACAACTTCATCACGATTGTCCCAACAACATTTTCTCTTTTCAAGTCCAATCACAAAATGATGTACCAATTGACTATGAAAAGATGCTTAAATCTATGACTCAGGCTAGATTAGCTCGTGATCATGAAATAGATATGATGGTTCAATCTTTACGTTCTCACCGTTCGGCCGATTCTGCCTTCGCTGACCACTCTCTTAGAGCCGAAGAGTCACGTTGCTTTGGACAATAAGATTCTAATTCAGTACCATCATTTGAGCTTGCCGAAACTCCAATTGATAGTTTGGCAAGTTATTCCTTTCCTGAAATAGAACTTGAGCATGAATATGATCCTGATCTCCCACTTGGTAATTCAATTTTACTTCCTGATTCAATAATGACTCCGGTGTCTCCACCTGATTTTACTTTTCCCGAGTCAACATTGGATCCTGTACCAATTCATCATGAAATTGAATCACCCATTTTTGATGATCATATTGAACTTGACCAATTTTGCAATTTTGAAAGTCCCATGGATAAATTGACAAGTTCTCATTTTTATGATATTGAGCTCAATGAGGTATGTGACCTAGATTCTCAAATCTGTGATCAAGTTCAAATTCTCAAATCATTATTGACTCCTGTTTTGTTACCTGACTTAGGTAATCTTTTAGAGTCAGTTTTGATTCCCACACCTATCATTCCTGAACTTGAATCACCAATATTGAGTCACATTCCATTGTGGGAAACTGATTGTGAACTTGAGTTTCAGCTTATTGATTTGAACCCACTTCCTGAACCTAGCCCGACTCCTGAACCTTACTTGATATAAGTTTCTTTCCTGAGTCGGTATTCGTTCCCGTACTTACGACGTCCAAGTCAATCATTCCATCTTTTCACACTCCATTTTGGGACAAGGCGGTTGACACAATTGACTCTGAATATAATTATGAATTATGGAAATTTGATGGGGTGAAATTGCTAAAAAATGATCATACATACATTTTAGTGGGTTATACAAGGGAAATTTCTAGTAGGTTCCGTGAACTACCACATTATCTAGATTGGGTAGCAACGCTTGGCCCAATTAGACTACCACCGGAACCACCACCTTGAGGTAACTTCTGCCTTCCCTTCTTCTTTTTCATGCATACATGCATACATTCATACATTGAGGACAATGCATGAGATAAGTGTGGGGGGAGGCTTTACTAACATACTAACATAGGTAGAAACTAACAAAAATTTGCTAATTGAAAAATTTGCTAACATAGGCTTTACTAACATACTAACATAGGTAGAAACTAACAAAATTTGCTAATTAAAAAAAAATTTAAAAAAAGGGACAATATTTTGACTTATCTTTGAAAGAAATCTAAGTTAGTCTTAAGAATTAGGAAAATCATGATTAGGATTTCAAAAACTTGGTCAAAATAAATAAATTGTTGAATTTTTAGGTATAGGAGGAAAAATTGAATAAGTAATTAGTCTTGATTTTTACCTTAATGAAATATGCATACCTAATACATTTACATATCTAGGATTCTAAGACAAAGACTCTTGTGCCCTATAATTAAAAAAAATAATAAAAAATAAAAATCACTAATTAAGCTGGATACATGTGCCTCAAGAAGTATAAGTATTCACGCCTAAAAGTGATTTTATGAAATAAATCCCTTAGTTTTGTGGCCTAGTTCACTCGAATCCTTAAGTCCGCGGGGTGTTTTCTCACCCGGTGCCCTAAAGCTGACCGGTTTGGGAGCCACCGACTTTAAGTTCGCTACATGGGTGGATTAGAAAGCCTAAGGAAACTAAGAAAAATTACTTTTATATGTACTAACACATTTAATAGTCAATTAGTTAGGTATGAGGGCCTCAAGAAGCCTTCATGCTTACACGACAGAAAATTAGATGAGTTATACATATTAAAAAAAAGGAAAAAAAATAACAATAAAGAGGCATGAGAGTCCAAGTTAAGGAATTTCTAGTAAAGATTCATAAGGATGCATATGACTTAGGGTAACGAAAAAGACTATACAAACATTCAATTTTGACCCTTACCTAAAAAGGAAAACAATTTACTATATAAAGACTAAGTTTAAGAATGAATAAAAATGAGGATCCTAAAAACTTATAGATTACTTAGTCTTTTCAAACGTATTTCAAATATTTTTCCTTTTTAAGGATTTTGTGGGTGTAATCCGCTGAAAACCCTCACGAGACAACACTCGTCCTCTAGGGTAACCTAGGGGTTTAACGGCTTGTTGCACATGCTAAGTGCAATCGTGATTCCTACGAAAGTGAGTTAGCTAGTTTAGTTTTTCTTTTTCTTTTTCATTTTTACTCGAGGACGAGCAAAAAGATAAGTGTGGGGGTGTGATTGGTAGTGAAAAGTGCATTTTTATCATTACATTTACTATCACATTTTCATATTTATTCATATAATTCTGCACATTTACTAATATTTTATTATTTATTGTGTGCAGGCCTTGAGAAATAAAAATAAAGGAATAAAGCCTCAAAAGAAGCCCAAAAGCCCATGTTTAAAGCCCAATGTAAAAGTTGCAATTATCAATTATCAAAATTGCAATTACTAAGGGCAATAGTTGCAAATTCTAAAAGAAGAGGGAAAAATAGACTTCTATTCAACCCTAAATACTTGCAGGATGAGGATAAAAGCCAAAGAAGGAGAATTCAAGATCACAAATTCGTTGATAAAAGATTTGGATTTAGGGTAACTTGCTTCCCAAGTTATCCCGAAAATCCAAAATAAAGAGTCGAGATACAACTTCCAGAAGAATCAACCCTGATGGACGGACCAGAGGAGGCCACGCGCGAAAGCGCGTGGCCATCAGCCACCACTTGGCCGCGGAAACGCGGCCCAAGCCGCGTTTCCGCGACAATCCTGTCGAATCTGGCCAGCTGTTTTCGTGGAGGAGTCGTATTGGGACTCTACCTCCTTCTTCACCTATAAATACCCCTGCAGAGCAACCGAGAAGGGCGTACAGCAAACTACAGAGCAAATTCTAGGATTTTTCTTAGGCTAACTTGTAATCTAGGTTAGGTTTTTATTTTCTTTTGTAATTTTTGTAACTGAGAGGAGAGGATGCTTTCATGGAGGAAGGAGTTCATGCTTGTATTGAGGTGACATCGGTGTAAATCTTACTTTTCCTCCATTGTTAACTGAATCGACTCAAGGTTTGTTTTATTCTTGTTTTATTATTTCTCTAGTTTTGTTTTATCTTTGTTCTTCTATTTTTGTTTTATGTCATTGTTTCTCTCTGATGTCTTACAAACCATGAGATCTGGTCGCTTCGAGACTGCCTAGCCGAAGAAGTGTCCTTGATGGCCTATGGAGATGAACAAGCCTTCTCTTTAGTTTGTCTTTTCTTTTCGTAGTGTAGATCGCGAAGGTGGAAGATCCTATACGCCATACTTGAATGCCTTCCAAGACAAGGTAAGTCGTTGCAACAGAGCAAAGGCAAGCAGGGCAGAAGAGGTAGGTATGTGTTTAATCTTCTTTCTTTTATTTCTTTAGTATAGATCACCTCATCTACCATCTCCACATCTTTCCAATTTCTTTCCCGACTCATTGTAAATACAGCTTCTACTTCTCCATCTTCTTAACCTACCGCTTTCTTTCTAACCTAACTTTTCCTTTTAATAACTAAAAGAAGAAATTTTTAGAGAACTTACTTAAACGCTTCCATCTCTAGTCCCTCCCTGAGGATCACGACCCGCATAGACATTGCTACCGCGGATTAGAATTGAGTACCTTGCATATCTTGTTCTAAATATGATATTCTATATTTTGTGTGCAGGAAAATCTCAATCAGTACCAATGTAGATAGTGATCTTTTGTCTGCAATAGATACTTTAACATCATTGCACATGCCAGTAAAGCCATCCCTCATGGTGCATGAAAAGACAAGTGACGCGCAAGGAGCCTTCTTTGAAGTACCAGCCAAGCACAAGGATCAGAAGCCAATTCTAATTGGAAGATTCGAGTATGAGCCAATGATTCATGAAAGTTTGAAAGACAAAGATGAATCTCCATAATTCACTCAGTACGGGCCAAGTGCACATCGTATGATGGAGAAAATAGAATACAACTTTACCAAAAGGTCTGGCTTAAATTTTGGTAAAGGAAGACAAACACTACTTCGATCTTTCGTGCCAAAGGGAAAGCCCCCGATTACTATCATCAAACTCGGAGGGGATTAGGCTACGTATCAACTCTAATCACATCAGACTCTGAGTCTGAAGGATCATTATAGCATGATCACTTATCAGGCACATCATCTTTGGAGATCTTTCAATGAACATGGTTTCAACTAGTTATCTGAAAAATGAAGATGAAGATGAAGAAACGATCCAGTCGAACACTGATCCCTGAATCAGACACCTATATGCTCTCTGGGACATTCGCTTCAAGCAACATGAGTTGCCCACAGAAGATAAGGTGATCTAGGTCAATATGGGAAATGAGGCTAATCCTAAGCCCATCTTCATAAGCGAAAGCTTCTCACCTTTTGAGAAAGAAGACATAATACGTCTCATATAAGAGTATATAGATGTCTTCGCTTAGAACTATAAGGACATGCCTGGTTTAGATTCACAGATCGCCATGCATCATCTCAACATCAATTCGGACGTGAAGCCTGTCAAGCAACAACAACGACGATTCCGTCCTGAGATTATGAAAGCAATCGAATCAGAAGTCAAGAAGCTCATAGACTCCAGTTTTGTCAGGGAGGAGAAATATCCTGATTGAGTTGCCAACATTATTTTTGTCCTCAAGAAGAATGAAAAGATCCAGATATGTATTGACTTTCGCAATCTGAACGCCGCTTGTTCCAAAGACGAGTTTCCTCTCCCTATCATGGATGTCATGATTGACAATACGTGCGGTTTCGAGAGGATACCCTTCATGGATGACTTCTCAGGATTTAATCAAATTAAGATGTATCTGGAAGGCAAGAAACATACGTCTTTCAGAATACCACTGGGAATATACTGCTACACTGTGATGCCTTTTGACTTGAAGTTGCAGGTGTGACATACCAACGCACCATGAATACGATCTTTCATGAGCATAGACGCAAGATAGTAGAATGCTACGTAGATGATATTGCAGTATAGAGCTACGACAAAGGTGATCACATAGCAGATCTAAAGAGAGTATTCGACATCATGCGGGCGCATCAACTCAAGATGAACCCAGCCAAGTTCTTCTTGGGGGTGTCCAGTGGCAAGTTCTTTGGATTTGTTGTTACATCCAAAGGAATCCATCTTGACTTTGAGAAAGTCTGTGCCATTCAAAAAATGCAACCTTTAAGGAATCTCAAAGAACTTAGAGTATTGTAGAGACAATTGGTCTATATCCAAAGATTCATATCAAATCTTTTAGGATGTTGCCAACCCTTCACTAAGCTGAAGAGGAAGGAGTCTCGTTTGTATGGGACAGTGCTTGCCAACAAGTGTTCGAAGAAATCAAATGATACCTCACGCATCACTTATCCTGGTAGTTCCAGTATCAAGGATCTATTTTCTAATATATGTTGAGCTATGGACCATCTTTTGGACACTTTACTAGCTAAGAATAATAATAAGGAACATGAGCAAGCAATACTACCTAAACTCCATTCGAAAAAGAGTGTCTAGCTTTGGTTTTCATCGTCCAGAAGATGTGACACTATCTTATGGGCCAGACTATTCACGTCATCTTAAAAGTTATTCCATTAGGATTACTTATGACGAAGCCATCTTTGTTAAATGGTCGATTGGCAAAGTGAGCTATATTGCTCTCACAATATGAGATGAAGTTTTTGTCACAGAAAGCTACAAAAGGTCAAGCTGTGGCAGATTTCTTGCTGAACATCCAGAACTAAGAAAACTAAACTTTATGAAGATCTCTCAAATGAGATAGCTGAAGTTTGCATGACCCAGACATCCTTTAAAGAACAAGTCTGGTAACTATTCTTCGATGGCGCATCAAAAACGAGTCTTAGAGGAAATATTATAGCAGGAGTGAGGGGTAGTACTTGTATCTCCACGGAACAATATGATTTCTCGTGCATTCTCATTAGCTGAGCCATGTTCCAATAACATTGCAGAATACAATGCTCTGTTAATCAGTATGAAACATGCAGAAGAGATTGGTGTCGAGCATCTCGAAGCATACGACAATTCAAAACTCAATGTTTACTAGGTTTGTGGAGAGTACGATGTCTAACACGAAGATTTGGTGACCTACCACAACGCAACCATCAACATGACAGAGAAGTTCAAAAGCTTCTATATCAACCATGTACCTTGCCAACAAAATGTACATGCAGATGCATTGGCTCCCCTTGCCGCTTCATTGGCTCTTCCAGTCGGAGTCACAGAGAAAGTACTTGTCCACGCCACGACTTGTATTGTCCAAAGTTCGCCCTTAAAGATAATTAGACTCCAGAACGAGGCCTTCAAGTCAAAGAGGTTTTTGAGACCTCAACAGGTCCAGAACTTAGGGATTGGCGATTCCCATTCATCAACTATGTTTTATATGGCACATTATCTGATGACTCCAAGGAGTCAGCTGCCATCAATAGGAAAGCTCTTCAATTCTACTACAATGCGATCACGCGAATATTATATCACCGATCATCAGTGTTTTAAATGTCGGCCGACATTTCCAAAATGCTGGCCGACATTTCGTTTCCAAGCCTTCACCGCCACGACATCCCCACCCGCATTTGAAATGGCGTTTTAGAAAATATCAGCCGACATTTCAGGAAAAATCTGATATGTCGGCCGACATTTTCCCGAAATGTCGGCCAACATTTTGGGAATAATCCAATATGTTGATTGATTTTGAAAGTTAGAGCAATTTAGAAATTTTAACAATGAATTAGTGAACATATGCAAAATGTTTAAGTTAATTATACATATCCTAAACATATTTATGTTGTTTTGCATAAGTTGCATACATTACCTTGATAATAATTTTTAAATTACATTATTTAAGACATCTAGGATATACATTTGTTATCCGTCATGACGTTCGAAATTTACTAAATGGCCCCGAAATATCTCCGAAATCCGACATCCGATTATGACATCCGACATTTCCCTGATATCTGCCATTTAAAACACTGCCGATCATATGATAGAATCTTGCTCCGCTGCCTTTCTCATGAAGAAGCACTAGAATCCCTCAAGAAAGCTCACGACAGTATGTGCGGAACTAAATAACCTGAACCCAAACTTGGAGATCGACTCTGAAGACTTGGCTACTACTTGCCATAGATGATTTGGAACGCCATCGCCTATGCTAAGCGGTGTCACACCTATCAGATCCACGGTGACTTCATCCATTAAGTACTTGGACATCTTCACCCAATGTCTTCTTCAAGGCCATTTGAGATGTAGGGAATAGACGTCATCGGACCCATCACCCCTCCAACATCCAAAGGACATTGGTTTATTCTAGCAATAACCGATTATTTTTCAAAATGGCAGAAGCTATCCCCCTGAAGGAAGTAAAGACATCCGACGTGGTCAAGTCATCAAGCATCATGTCCTATACCACTTTGGCATGCCACGATGAATCATCCGCGATAATAGACCCCAGTTCGTCAGCCAAGCATTTTAGAGACTCTGTAATAAATTTAGAATTCAAAATGTGTCTTCAACGATATACTATCCAGTTGCTAACGGTCTTGCAGAAGTATTCAACACGATCATTGGCAAACTTCTTAAGAAATTCATCTCAAAAAGTCAACACAATTGGGATGAGAAGTTAGGTGAATGCTTCTGGGTTTACCGTATAATGGCTAGAACCCCAAAGAAAGCTACCTCATTCTCCTTAGTATATGGATGTGAAGTTGTATTACCATTGGAGATTAAGATTTCATCTCTGCGTGTTACCCTGGCAATAGAGATGACAAACGAGGACAAGGATCAGTTACACCTCCAAGAGTTTGAAACTTTGGATGATAAATGACTCTAAGCTCAACAATAGATTGAGCTCTACCAAGCTCGAATCACAAAAGCCTTCAAGAATGAATTTTCAAGAAAGGCGATCTTGTGTTAGCTGTCAGACGACCCATGGTCATGACTTACAAGACTAAAGGCAAATTCCAACCTTAGTGGGAAGGACCATATATAGTAGAGACAATCTACTTAAAAGGAGCTTACCGTCTTACAAATCCAAATGACGACATGCACATGATGCTAATAATTAGGAAATTCTTGAAGAAATACTATACCTGATCATGTTCAACACTACACATCTGATCAAAGATTCACCTTGACCAGTTAGATGGATAAAGGTTTGAGATCCAAGATGCTTGAGAGAGCGCCAAAGAAAAGATCCTCATTTAATTGATCACATCACGATCGATTAACTCCAAACTGACCGAACATTGCTGACATTATAATGCATGATGTCAATATTGAAGAAATAACAAAGTTAGAAACTTCGGTTTTAGCTTTGTCACTCTTCTCATGATCAAGTTAACACTAGTCTTTGATCGAAGCTCCACCCTACTCAATCAGATGGATTAGGGTTGGAGATCTAAGGTGCTTGGGATAGCGCCCAAAAAAAGGTTCCTCATTTAATGGATCATATCACGATCGATCAACGCTGAGCTGACCGAACATTGGTGACATTATGATGCATGGAGGTCAACATTGAAGAAATGACAAAGTTAAGAACTCTGATTTTAGCCTTATCACTCTTCTCATGATCAAGTTAACACTACACCTCTGATCGAAGATTCACCCTGATCAACTAGATGAGAATAGAGTTTGGGTTCCAAGATGCTTGAGAGAGAACCAATGAAAAGCTTTCTTATTCAGTGGATCACGAACATCAATGTGAACATTGAAGAACTACGAAAGGCAGATCTTTGGTTTTAACTTTGTCACTCTTTTCTAGTATACACACCTGCACCCATCTTCAAGAATGTTGGAACTTTAATTTTGATGATAACATTTGTGATGCAGATGCATTGGAGCTCTATCTCAAAAGCTAATGCTGAGTTCTAATTGCTCAAGACTACTTAAAGATATTGGCTATTTTTGTGGATTTTTAGAATTTTGTTAAAAGCCTTGATCACACACGCATATAGTCATATAGTCGACTTATAACCAAGTCTAGTCGACTAATATATCCTCTAGTTGACTTACTCCTTTATGTAGTCGACTAAGTCCTTTCCACAGAAACATATCCACTTTCTGTTTGTTGACTGTTAGCAGTATTAGTCGACTTACTTACACTGCTAGTTGACTAATTCAGGTTGTAGTCGACTAACTTTTTTTACTGGTCGACTAATTATAGTTTTTAGAAACTTATCATCTGTATTAGTCTTGATGTAGTCGACTTGATTGCTTGACTAGTCGACTAATTCAGCCAATGTCATATAATAGTCGACTACCCTCCATGCCCTAGTAGACAAATAACAGTTTCTGACTGTTAAACAACTATGATTTCTGGTGTTTTATCCAACGTTCTGATATTCAAATTTAAGTTGATAACTTCCCAAACTGACCATATATTTCACTTATAAATAGGGATGCTGTCCTAAGATGTTTAACACCAATTAAAAATATTAGTTTTCTGTCTAAACTCTGTTAAAAATTCTGTTTTCCAGAAAACTAGTTTTCACTTTCATTTTTTCACACATTTCTAATTCCATTGTGAGGAATTCTGAGAGTCTACCTATAAGAAACCTTGTTCATAATCAAATATAAGTTTCAAGGTTTATAGAATATTTTGTAATCATTCAAAGAGAAGAGTTGTACAAGAGTATCTTCTTGGTGTAAAGAAGAGGTGTACAAAGATTTGTTATCTTCTTGGTGTAGAGAAGAGTTGTACGAATTTGACACAGGTTATTTTGTCAAGTGGTGTACAAGGAGTTGATTTTGGGTGTACAAAATCAGGATAAGAAAAATCTCAAGCGGGTTGCTTGGGGATTGGATGTAGGTCATGAGAACCGAACTATGATAAAATCTCTCGTGTTTGCGTTTGCATATTTTCTGAGATTTATTTTCTTTCTTACAAGTATTTTATTTAACGCTATTTATCTTTGTTTTTGTGTTTGAGTTGACATTGTTTTTAAATCCTACATTTGGTATCAGAGCCCGGCACACACTGTCAACACCCTGCATACTCGGTCAACATCCTACATACAAGGATGGCAACGGAGTTTCACTCATCATAATTCAAAGAAGGACATTCTACACAACATCCACCATTATTTGATGGATCAAACTACAACTACTGAAAGTGTAGAATGAAGATCTATTTGCAATCACTCAACTATGAATTATGGATCATAGTAGAAGCACCATACACCAAGCCGACCACCAATTACAATGCGTGGAGTGAAGAACAAAAGAAGTCTGCAAACCTTGATGACAAAGCAATGAATGCGCTTTTCTATGCCTTGAATAAAGAAGAATTCAATCGCGTGTCAACAGCTAGATATGCAAATCAAATATGGCAGAATCTACAGGTAACACATGAAGGTACTAATAAAGTTAAAAAATCTAAAATTTTTGTTCTTGTTCACATGTTTGAACTCTTCAAAATGAAGGAGAACGAAATAATTTCAGAAATGATTACAAGGTTCACCGACATTACAAATTCCTTAGCATCCTTGGAAAGGAATACACTCAAGTTGAAAAAGTCAGAAAGATTCTTTGTGCACTCAGATCAGATTGGGAGAAGAAAACTATTTCAATAGAAGAAGAAAATGATCTCTCTACAATGTCATTAAAAAACCTTATTTGTAATTTGATGGCATATGAAGTACAACTGGAAGATAGGAAGAAGGATGTATCAAACTCCAATCCAAGAAGAAAGTACTTGCCTTCCATACATCCTCAGATATGGACAATTCAGATGATGATGAAGAGGAATATGACAATGCTCTCAAGAAACTTAAGAAAGTTCTTGAAGTAAGGTAAGTTTAATTCTACATATTTTAATTATAATAAAACAGGACATATGAAAAAGAATTGCCCATTGATAAAAATAAAGGAAAATCCAATTTCAACAAGTTCAACAAAAAGAAGAAAGATTATCAGGCATCATGGGAGAATAGTGATTCATCTTCCTATGACGAAGAAGAAGCCATTGAAACTGCAAATGTTTGCTTTATGACTCAAGAAGAAGATGAGGTACAATATACTAAATTATTAGATGTATTTCATGAACTATATAATGATCTTAAGAATGAAAAAATTAAAAATAAAGTTTTAACAAAGAAAAATGAAAGACTCAACAGAGAAAATTTTGTTTATATTTCTCAAATTTCTTCTGTAAATTCTCAAAAGGATGACTTTAAAAAATTATATTATCTTTAAAAAGGGATAATTAGAATTTCTTAAAAGAGAATGCTTCACTTCAAAAGAAACTATTTCTTTAAGTTCTAGAATTTTTATTTTAGATAAAGAAATTATCAGTTTCAAAATTAAGTATGAAGAAATTTTGAAAAATGTGAAAAAATTTAATAAAAGAAAAGAAATTTAAATGATTTATTATCTTATCAAAAGATTTCAAATAATTATTTTTGTATTGGTTTTTTAAAAGATAAGTTTGAAAAATCTACATGTTGGTCTTGGTTTTTCAAATCATAAATTTACACATGTTTATGGAAAGAATCATAATCCAGACAAATTCTTTTGTGAAAAGAAATACTGATATTATTTCAAAAAGAAATAGAAACAAATATATATGGATTCCTAAAAAATTTAAGTATTAAGGATAAAAATACTTATATTTCATCATATATACATCATATATGTAATTCTTGTGATTATGTTTATACTAACAGATGGAAACTAAATTCAAATTGGGTTTGGGTTCCAAAAGGTTAATATTTTTGATCAGGTTATGATGGGTACTATTCAAAATATTTATCTTATAGGTACCTTACATGAAAAAGTGAATTTTTATTTCAAACACTTGATATAATGTATCTTATATACATATATATCTATACATACATACATATATATATATGTATATGTATATATATATATATATATATATATATATATATATATATATATATATATATGTATATGTATATATATATATATATATATATATATATATATATATATGTATATGTATATGTATATATATATATATATCTATACATACATACATACATACATATATATATATATATATATATATATATATATATATATATATATATATATATATATATATATATATATATATATATATATATATATATATATATATATATATATATATATATATATGGGTCAAGTGCTCCTAGTAGGTCTCCTTAGATTACAATCTAAGGAGGAGGCCAAAAACTCACCATGTACCATTCATATGAATGATCCACTCTATTTATCATGATTTTCATGTCCTAAGCTTCTTATATAAAAAAAATCATGCAGTTTGAACTTTTTTTACCCATGAATCAAACAGTGTCATTTGTTCTATTGTTGAAAAATCGTTCATTTTGTAACCATTTGATGCATGGGTAAAAACTCTCAAAAATGCATGATTTTTATACACAATCATTTTAGGATATGTAGATCAAAATGAATGGAATGAATCATCCTTAGAGATGCTCCATGGTAGTATTTTAGGCCTCCTCCTTAGATTATAATCTAAGGAGACCTACTAGGAGCATTTTTTCCTATATATATATATATATATATATATATATATATATATATATATATATATATACATATATATATATATATACATATATATACATATATATATATACATATATATATATATACATATATATACATATATATATATACATATATATGTATATACATATATATATATATATATATATATATATATATATATATCGAGATGTTAGAGTTTTAAGACCTACTAGGAGCACTTGCCTCCTCCTTAGATTATAATCTAAGGAGACCTACTAGGAGCATTTTTTCCTATATATATATATATATATATATATGGGTCAAGTGCTCCTAGTAGGTCTTTATATATATATATATATATATATATATATATATATATATATATATATATATGTATGTATGTATGTATGTATGTATGTATGTATGTATGTATGTATGTATGTATGGGTCAAGTGCTCCTAGTAGGTCTCCTTAGATTACAGTCTAAGGAGACGGCTTAAAACTCTAACATCCCGATTTTGTTTTCACACATTATCATATTCATGTTATAAGATGTACGCATATAAAAAATCACGTGATTTGAAGTTCATTTACTTATTGATCTAATCGTTCCATTTTGTTCTACTGTTTAAAAACAGTTAATGTTTGAACCCAAAGAAAATAGAGTAAACAAACTTCAAATCACGTGATTTTTATATACATACATCTTATAACATGAATATGCTAATGTGAGGACAGATCGCGAAAAAAAAATCAGGATGTTGGAGTTTTAAGCCGTCTCCTTAGATTACAATCTAAGGAGACCTACTAGGAACACTTATATATATATATATGTCAAGATATATTTTTTGCAGGGGGAGAACACTTGTTATCTATATTTGTTATAACCAGTTCTTTGCAGGGGAAGAACAATTTTTTGTTATAACCTGTTTTCCGCAGGGGGAGTTTTTCTCTGCAAGGGGAGTTTTCATGCACATAACTTGTCATCATCAAAAAGGGGGAGAATATTGGAACTTTGATTTTGATGATAACATTTGTGATGCAGATGCATTGGAACTCTATTTCAAAAGCTAATGCTTAGTTCTAATTGCTCAAGACTGATTAAGGATATTGGCTATTTTTGTGTATTTTTAGAATTTTATTAAAAGTTTTGATCACACACAATATAGTCATATAGTCAACTTATAACCAAGTCTAGTAGACTAATATATCCTCTAGTTAACTTACTCCTTTATGTAGTCGACTAAGTCCTTTCCAAAGAAACATATCCACTCTTTGTTTGTTGACTGTTAGCAGTATTAGTCGACTTACCTACACTGCTAGTCGACTAATTCAGATTGTAGTCGACTAACTCTTTTTGCTGGTCGACTAATTATAGTTTCCAGAAACGTATCATCTGTATCAGTCTTGATGTAGTCGACTTGATTGCTTGATTAGTCGACTAACCCAGGCAAAATGTCATATACTAGTCGATTACCCTCCATACCTTAGTTGACTAATAACAGTTGATTTCTGATATTTTATCCAACGTTCTGATATTCAAATTTAAGTTGATAACGTCCCTAACTGACCATAGATTTTACCTATAAATAGGGAAGTTATTCTAAGATGTTTAACACCAATTAAAAACATTAGTTTTCCGTCCAAACTCTGTTGAAAAATTCTATTTTTTGGAGAACTAATTCCCACTTTCATTTCTTCACACAATTCCAATTCCATTGTGAGGAATTTTGAGAGTCCACCTATATGAAACCTTGTTCATGATCACATATAAGTTTCAAGGTTTATAGGATATTTTGTAATCATTTAAAGTGAAGAGTTGTTCAAGAGTATCTTCTTGGTGTAAAGAAGAGGTGTCACGCCCCGCTTCCCAAAATACGCTGGAGCAGAGACGCGACATGAGTCGGCGACACATATACGCAAGGAAAATACCTCACGTATACGCGCTAAGCCTTAAGTAGCCCGAAACATACTATAAATTTCAACTGTAATAAATTGTGATTACTGCAATATCACATATAACCATCCACGCATGATATCATATAAATGAAGACTGAAATAACAATTGAATCTGATATAATGAGAATCAGGAAATAATATGAAGGCTAGAAAGATAAGATTACCGGAATCGAATAGGGAGAAGCTTCAGCTCTTCACGAAGCGTACGGTCTCAACGAACACCTGAACAATAGAAACAAAGCATCCAATATCTGGACGTACAAATCTAAGGTCGTCAGAAAGCGATCTGGTGAGTGTGTGTGTAAAGAGGAGAGCTCGTGCATATAAACAATGTGCACAGAATAATAACAAGAATAACTGCAGATATAAGATAACTAAATAACATGATAAATAGATAGCTGAAGGATAACTGAATAGCAACATGAATGTAAATATAAGGCAACTATTACAACTGTAAACTAATAGCTGATGTCAAGATGTGTAATCTAGCATATGTCACTAGTCTGGTTGGTTATTATTAACCTAACTAATGTAGTACTTAGCTGTGTCCCATACCACAACCGTTTTCTCACATATCACACAAAGTTATCATTGTTGTAACTGCCTGCTAATGTAGTGCATGTGTTTTAGAAGAGTATCATGCATGCCCGGTACCACGGTCTAACACCCCTGGCACTGAACCAGGACAAGCCGCAAGGCTCTAATATCTGAAGACCATAGCCCCACACGAAAAGACAAATAGTGTGGCGTCGTAATCCGGGCATAGCCCTGACAACTGACAACTGAATAGGTAGCCAGTACTACCTTGGTTTCCCATGGTTGGAGCCCACAACTCGATACCATAATAAGTCCTTCCAAAATACACGACATGCATCATCAGACAATTACCCCTGCTCACCGGGTTATGATATCTTTTATTAATAAGCAATCAATGTGATTTAATATGTAATAGTAACTGATATCTCTAATAACTGCTGATGTCAATAATAGCTGATAATCTGACAATTGACAACTGATCTGTGACAACTGAGTAGCTGACAACTAATATCTGACATCTGAGATAGGATACTGGAGATATAGCCACAAACACAATAGTGTCACTAACAACTGGTAACTGGTACAGATATCTACCAACTTATATAAACTCTGAACATGTCATATGATCACCAACAAATAGTCTCACCAACTGATAAAGTGATGACTGCTATCTGATAACTCTGAAATACAAGATCATCGATATCGACTAGATCACTATCACAATAGCTCAATCTCTATTAATTGAAGTAATCAATAACTAAACATGAAGCACATGGTATATCCTCGAGATCAACAAGTCAATACATACCGAAATCATATCTAAAGAGGAAACATCCTCAAACAACTACAATTTAGAATGGTTCACTTCTAAGTCAATACCAACCACTCATCCACACTCAAATGATATAATCAGTTGATACATCTAGGATCCCTTGCTTCTAATAATCCAAAACCAATATGATATCACACATCGAAGTCAAAGGTAAGATATCCACACTTCTAGTCGCAATCCAACAAAATCAGTAACATCTAAATGCTGATCAATATCCAATGTAAACAACATAAATCCCAGTTCAACCCTAAACTCCAACTAAGTCCATATACTGATCCAAGCATCAAGTAATCCAATTTCTTAGTAAAGTAACATCATAACAAGTCCGTCATCAATTCCCGAATGAATCATCACCTAAGTTATTACCAAATGAAAGAATAACAAGTCTGAGAAGTACTCTACATGAAATATGTCATCTGTCCTCAAATATGATCTGGGCCAACTAACTAGTGGATCGAAATGAGTCACTGTCTAAGGTACATCAAAACTAGTCCTAAGCCAACAGCGACAAACTACAAACACATGAAATGACGCTGATACAAGCTCTTATTAACTACGTTACTAAAGTGAACAATCATAGATGTTTCATGAAGTGGTATAAGTAATCGAACTAGTAAAATCTAACAGAAAGTCACATGAAATGATAACATTAATATGTAAACGCATGCCGCTAATGGTAAATAAGGAAATGTACAAGAACGAACACTCACATGAAATGATGAGGTTTCAGAATCGAATCGCCATCTGGTCTTCACTGCATGAATCGGTACTGATCTATGTATCATCTCATAGATCGGTCTTCGAATCGCCTATGTATCGGGTCCACAACAAGCACGAATCCGGATCGGGGCCGGGTCTCCTGCAACGGTCCGGATCTCACTAAACGATTCTGAAACGCTGCAACACGCAACCAACACATACAAAAAAAATACACTGAACACACTCCCGAGCACACCGATACATACGTGTACACCCGCATATATACGTACACAAGCATACACAACAATACATATATATAAACATACATACATTAAAACACATACACAACTACCCACGCACACACAAACACACTTTATTATCATATACTCATTATTTAACCCATACACTAAATTATAAACATAATTACATATGCACATTACTGAAACACAACACACACATATTAATTATATATAAGCAACCTAATAATTAAAAGGGAGGGAAGGAATAACCTGAGAGGGGGAGGGAAGGCTCACGGCTGGGCTTGGGGTTGCTGTGCTCGGACTTGGTGGGGAGAGCAGCTACCATGCAGGGAGATGCTTGGAGCCTTGGATGGTGGAGCTGCTCACGCCAAGAAAGGAGAAGGGGGATTCAGCTGGTGAGGAGGTGATCCGGCCAATGGGAGAGCTGGTCTCATGGGGCTGCCATGGGGATGGTGGATCACGGTTGTGGGTTAGAGAACATGTTGCGCCATAGGGGAGAGGATGCGGCTGCTGTGGTTGGTGCTGTGAGAGGGTGGCAGCGGCTGTTGGAGTTGCTGTTGTTGTGGGCGCTGCTGTCGAGGGATGATGCCCTGGTTGGGGCGGCTGCACACGACAAGGAGGGTGCGCTGACGGAGAGGGAGGAGCTCGGCAGGGCTATGGAGGAAGAGAGGCTATGGGGCTGCCGTGATGGAAAGAGAGGAGGGCCACGGGGGTGGATGCGCGCACAGCAATGGGAGGGGCGCTGGGATCCGGCTATCGTGGAGTGCGCCAGGCATGGAGATAAGATCGGGGGTGTTGGCGGCTGTGTTTGGTGGAGAAAGAAGATTAGGGTAGGGATTAGGTTTAGGTTTAGAATTAGAATTATATGTAAGGTTAACGGGTTAACGGGTAGCGGGTTTGGGTATTGGGTGTGGATTAGATAATGGGTATAAGATAAAAGGGTAATGGGCGGAGAGAATAGGAATAAGAAGAAGGAATAATACTACTACTAAAAACAAATAATAATAATAAATAGTAACAATAATAAATAATTAGTAATAATAATTAATCTTAAGGAAGCAACCAGTACTAATAATAACTATTAATAATAATAGTAATTAACAATTACATTATTAATCATAATGGTTAGCAATCACAATAATAATTAATCAACATAAACAATAATACTAATATTAATTAACAACAACAATAATAATAATAGAAATAATAATTAACAATTACTACTACCACTAATACTTATACTAATATTAAAATAAATAAATAAATAAAATAATAGTAACACTAATAATAATAATCTTAATAATTAACCATACAATAATAATAATAAATAATAATATTAGTAACACTATTAATAATTAATAAATACTAACAATATTAATAATAATAATATTAATAGTAATAAGTAATTAAAAATACTGATAAGAAATAATGGCAATAGTTATAAAGCTAAAGTGTCATTTACTATCTTAAAATAATTTGCATATTTAATAATAATAATCACAAGAAGAAGTAATAAATTAAGTTAATTGATAATCATAATAAAATAATTAGTAAATCAAAATAATTTCTTAAAAAAATAAAAATACAGTACTTTTAACTAGGGATCTTACAAGAGGTGTACAAAGAGTTGTTGTCTTCTTGGTGTTGAAAAGAGTTATACGAATTTTGCAAAGGTTATTTTGTCAAGTGGTGTACAAGGAGTTGATTTTGGGTGTACAAAATCAGGATAAGAAAAATCGCAAGCGGGTTGATTTGGGACTGGATGTAGGTCACGAGGACCGAACCAGGATAAAATTTCTTATATTTGCGTTTGCATATTTTCTGAGATTTATTTTCTTTCTTGCAAATATTTTATTTAATGCTATTTATCTTTGTTTTAGTGTTTGTGTTGATATTGTTTTTAGAATCTACAAAGAATAGGTCATATTTTAAAGTCGAGCATGCCTAAGCAACAGTTTTTGGTACTTTTCTTTCTGATCTTTCCTCTTGATCCAGAAGGATGGCTTATCTAGCCTGACTTTTTCATATGCAATGGTGGCATGTCTCCAAATTAGTCTCTAAATATGCATATTTCATACTACATCTTCACAGTTATTCTGAATAAAATTTTGATAATAATGGCTTTCTTCTGTGTTTCTAGATCCATGGCATAAAGTGAAGAAGAAGCCCTAAGCTCTCATTTATTTGGAAATTTTTTGAGCCTAGAAGTAGCCCAAGACTTTGAAGCCCTATCTGCTATTTCTGAGAGCATATAACAAGGAACTAACAGTCAGTACAAGGACATGTGTGCAGCCAAAGGCTGAACACTTTGGTGCCAAGCGCGCCGCGACCGTACGGCCGAAGAAACATAGTCTGGCCGCATTTTCGCGGCCTAGACGCGTTTCTGCGACTGTACGATGGAGCCATGTGTCAATTTTCGACGCATGGCCGCTTCTTGTCTCCCATGGCTCTCTTGTGCTATAAATATGGCTGGTTGAAGTAGAACAGAGGGGGAAAAGGCTTTAGGATAAATTTTTTCTCTTTAGTATAGGCTAGTTGTTCTTCTTCTTTTCTTTTGTATTTTCCCTTTCTTTTAGATCTTGGAAAAATTCAAAGAGTAATTATTTGGATAAAAGTTAGATTTCTTGTAATGGAGGGTGACATCTATGAAAGATTCTCTTTTTATCTCTACTTGTTTTCTTTTCTCTAACTTTTTACATGCTTAGCTAATTTTCTCTCATGTCATCTAACTACTAACCACTTACTTTCTAACTCCTTACTTGATAATCCACATAAATCTAATAGCCTCTACTCGGCCTTGCTCTTGCAAGAGCCATTGATGGCACATGATGATGAATTTTAATAATCTAACATCTAACTCTCTAACAAGCTAACATTACATTATTCCATACTTGCTCTAGTATAATTTTGATGGTTTAATTATAACTTGCACTTATTTATTTGAGTATGGATGTGAAGAGTGATCTTATGGGTCATGCTTTGAAAAACTCTTGAAACAAGGACTAGTGATGGCCAAGGATACATGTATGGTAACTATCACTAAGAGATTAGCATGGTTAGTTGAGCCATTAGTAGTCAGTAGCCATAAGTTTTTCTTCTATTTTTACTTTGTTTTAGAAATAATTTCAAATATTACAAATATTTTCTCTTTAATATTTCTATCTTTGTTTTCACCGTACTCTTCTCTTTTCATCATTTGTTTTCTTTTTTTTTGATTTTTGAGATATAGAAGAACCGTTAACACACACGTGAACATACCGTTAATACTTCTATCGCCTCCCATCCTTAAGGATTCGACCCATTTAGCCTCTATGCTATAATGAAAGTATCGAGGAAGTCAAAGCACACACACTTTAATTTCTAATTTCAAAACACATATTTTTCATGCTCAGTTTACCGCGATCAAATTTTGGCTCCGTTGCCGGAGATATGAACAGTTTGATTTCACTTTCTTATTAACTTTTCTTCTCTGTTTCTTGGTATAGGTAAAAATTTTCAGAATCTAACAACTGCAGAAGCCCACACTCCCCTGTATCTCCCTACTCAAGAATGCAGGGAGTTGTTGCCCGCTGTTTTACCGCGGCCAAGCATTTTTTGTGGCAGAAATGTTGCATTTTTCTGGGCTTTGATCTTCATCTTTTGTAGGTATATCTTTATTTGAATATATTTGTGTATTCTGCTGCTAGTTTTCTGTGTAGATTACCTGTGCACTATAATAATTAAGAACTAAAATATGATAATTGGATGTTTTAAAATGGTTTAGAATTTACATCTTGTCACGTGTCAATTTCAATTTAATATACTGTATTTTGTTCTTCTGTTGTTATGATCTGGACCAAGGTGTATGTTTGGTCGAAAAATAGCGCGAATTAAGATATTTTTGAGTGGCTGAAAAATTACAACGGAATGATTCTGATTACAAAAGAAGAAAGAAGGCTTGGTTCTCCCCTTAGTTTAAAGCTGGATTCTTTGAGTGGCGATGGAGAGTGATCTTGTTCTTCGGTGACTAACTGACTGTCTAGCTTCTCTTCAGGATGCTCTCGAAAAATAATCAGAGAGAAACTCTGTTTTTAACACGCGAAGTGTTTAGAGTTCACTGATTACTCTTGCTCTCCAAAAGTTTTTTCCTTTCTTTGGATTCAAAAAGGGTCCGGGTTTAAAGGATTCCTCTTGATTCCAAAAGAAGACGTCCTCCCTTTCATAGCTACTCAGGCTATTTATAGAGAGTCATAGGGGTATTGTCGTCCCCTAAAATTCCTCCATAATAGGGATAACTTTCCTATTATATAGGGAGTTAATTGACCAGTAATAGGGGTCTGTTATAACAGAAACGTAGGTCTCACATTGAACATGGACCTCGCATTGCTTGTAGACACGGCATCTCAAAACGCAGAGTTGTTCAGGCTCGCGTTTGAAGTGAGACACAGGGGTTCTCAGACCCACGTCCAAAGTGGAGCACCGAGTTGCTCAGACTTGTACATGAAATGGACAAGGAGTTACTCAGATTCACATTTGTAATGAGATGCAGGGTTTCTCAGACCCGCGTCTGAAGTGGAGCGCTAAGCTGCTCAGACTCGCGCTTGGTCTGAAACGCGGAGTTACTCAGACTCGCATTGATCAGGATGCATAGTTACTCAACTCGCATCGAACGCGGGCTTGCTCAGGCCTGCGTCTGAAGTCTCCACGCTTCTTGAGATACGAGGTTCGCGTTTTAGTTCAAAATGCAACCTTCACATTGAAATGAGGCTCGCATTTGATGACTTATCCTTGATTATTTTTGGACAATCTACAGAACCCTCTCCAAAGTTTTTGATATTCCGTGGTTGACTGGGACAAATTTTGAAACACTTTGGACTTAGGTTGAATTTGGGCTTCCCATGATTAGGCTAGCAATCTTTTAAGATGTCATGAGCTTGATCTTTTTTGGATATGGTCTTCATTAGTGTACTGTTGAACTGCTTGAATCCAGGAAAGATTATCACAAGTGTTTTAGAAATGCAGTCTAGCACTTGTTTTGAGCTTTGGTTTGCTTGTCGGTGTACTGTTGAACTGTTGGAGTTGTCAATTGCTCTTGCTAGTGTACTGTTGAATTGATTGCAGAAGTAGGGACATACTCCTTGTATGTGAGAGAATACAACCCTCACAGATCAGTTATCACATAGATCAAGTGGAGACGCAAACTTCAGTAGAGTTGAGACTCGACTCTCAATTGTTGTAAAGAAGCGGATCTTGATTGCTGTGGAGACGCGACTCTTGATTGCCATGGAGAAGCGTCTTTCAATGCTATTAAGATGCGGCTCTTATTGAGACGCGACTCTTGGGACACGAAGATTGCGTTAGATGCTTCGATGTGCAAACGCAGGCGCCGCTTGAGACGCGTGTCTGGCTCTGATTGAGCTTGAGATACGCGCCACGTATCTCAGCCATTAGAAGGCCTATAAAAGACCTGGGTTTTCAACAGTCAATTCACTTTGACTGTTCATCCTCTTTGACCAGATCCGTGTCTATAGCTCCCAAGCTTTCTCAAAACACATAAATCTCCGAGCTTTTTTCAATTTTTTTTCAAAGATTTCACCGTGCTCATGGCTCCGAAAGCGAAAACTATCGCTTCCTCTTCAAGCGCCACCGTGCTGAACTCCAAATGGGCGGTGTTCCTCCTCAAGAAGCTCCCATTTCAGGAAAAAGCCTTCAAATGGCTTTCGCCATTGAGAACATGAAGAGGCTCTGTCCTCTTAACTTAAGTGTCAAAAACTTCTGTTGAAGTTGATCAATCGACGCAGGTCTTACTGGTTCGCGTTTGATTTGTGAACGCGGCTCTCGCATTGATGAGTAGAACGTGGATCTATCTTATCCTCGTGTATTTTGGCTTCATCAAGATGATCCTCGCGTCTGCGAATTGAACGCGGCTCTAATAGACTCCGCGTCTCGAGACTTCTGAACACGGGTCTCTTTTGCGAGACTCGCATTTGAGTCTGCAGATTTAGAATTTTTTTCTAAGTATGGAGTCTGGATGGAGTCTGGACGCAAGCTTTATGTAAGCCTCGCATTTTAGCCATAAAACGCGGGTCTCATGTGTTGAACTTCACGTTTGGACTCCAACCACTTGACCAAGATGATGTGTTCTCCTTTGCACTATTTTTAGAGTACTGATGTTGTGTTCTCCTTTGCAGTAAGGTATGCCTCGAACCTCTTGACAAGATGAATCATTTTGGGCATGTTGGTGGTGTACACTTCAACCTCCTCTTCTGTCCGTGGAAGATCGTTCCTACTTTTACCAGTACAAACGAGGAACGCCAAGCTCGTTTAACCAAGGGTGCTATCTCTATGTTGTGGGAGCTCATCTCAAATGAGAGATTTGAGTCCAACGATCGTCGCTTGTTCAAGAAACCTGTGTTCCTTTTCGGAGATGCTATTGAAGAGGATGAAGAGATTCTGCTTGACAGGAATTTCAAGTTGCTCCGTCAATTTGGGAAGCACCGCTTCTTCCTCCCAAACATGAAACAGATGTACCCATTGTTATATTTACAGTCCATGTCTCTTCCTTGGTGCGTGGACTAGGATTTGGTCAGAGCATAGTCAGGTATCGTAATCGGGGGGATCTCGAACTGTGTTGCCTTTCCTGTTGGCCATAGCAGGGATATTCTCGCACTATTTTCAGGCTTGATGAAATATGAATTTTTTGACATGTGAGACTCCCAAGCAAGCTGCCACTTTTATTAACAGATTCATGAAGGTGAAGGGTGAATTCCCTCCATTTGACTTCCCGGCATCTGGATGGGTGCATTCAACAGCAACCTTTTGGTGGGCGAAAATGATCTGCTTCGTTTTGAAGAATTGTAAGGACCGTTACTCCAGTGCGGGTTGTATTCCGCGATCAGGGTAATGTGCTATGGGATCGTCCCAAGTGATTACAACTTTTTTGGAGTTCTTGAGAAGTATAATCCTGATACTTGCACATTTTTCACTCCCATTGGAGAGATGGGATTCGCTCTGCATGAGATGTTTGAAGTGTCAGGGTTGTCCATAGGAAATCGACCATATGAGGAGTACATTCCCAGCACTGAAGAATTGCATTTACTGAAGCGAGAATCTCCCCAAGTATATGAGACCTATTAGGAGGTCTTGTGTCATTTTCACATTTGTGCACAGATGACCGGATGGAGGTGGGAGTCAAGCAAATGTCTTGGACCAATTATCTCTTTTGCGGTCTAGAGGTGAAATTGAGTTCAATATCTTGATTGGCAACCAGTACTGACGCTGAAATTGCAGAGAGGATCTCTAAATCCGTGACCTCGTATGTAACGGAGTCGAATGAGGACACCTTTAAACCAGATATGAATTTCAACAGCTTTCACTATCAAGCCAAAATTCCCATTTCAGACAGAGCCTTGTTGGCGGGATTTTTGATGTTGTGGTTGAAACGATGCGTTATGCCAACACCTCCCCACAAAGTCCTTGTTGCTGACATGGCATACCCAGAGTTCTTCTCTCTTATGGTCGATCCCTCAGCTTGCTCTCCACCATGGTAGGTTGCCTTCAAAGTGGGTTCCGAACCTTGTGTCAAAGCCTCTGCAATGCAGTATAGGAGAAAGATAGGGAAGGCAATGTGGTTATCGACCCAGGGCAGGCCTAGGGTGAGAACACCAACCCTTCACATGAAATTCCCTAATACATATCTTATGGCATGGTACGTCATGCACTGCCCATCTGTGATGTCAGCGGTACAGTCTTCTGAAGATTTTATGCCACTCGTCCATCAGTTGGAGCGTTAACCTTGGAATGGCCGGTACATACTGAAGATCCAGAAAATTTTTCAGAGTAGTTGAATTACCAGTTAGTAAGGTGTTTCCCTGACTTCTCTGAAGCTTCGTACGGGGAGCGATTCTCTGACAGGCTTGGTACTGATGGATTCAATATCCTTCGATCGGGGGTTTCTTGGTGGTTGATCAACATCCGTCCTGGGTATTTAGTCTTCCGCCGACAGAATATTTGCACCATTGAGCCGTATTTTCCCAGTCGATTTGCTCGCCAGTTCAAGTAGGACCAGCTATATGTGGGAAATCCAAACCTAGGCCCTCACTTCAGTGGCAATTTGTATGAAAGGGCAAGGGCATGGTATTTCAGCGTAGCTGGAGGAACGAAGGCCAGATTCAACCTCCCACAGAAAGTACCGAATTCCTTCCCAGCCTCAGATTTTTTGCATGGTACGTAATAGCGGATTTTGTTCCTAGTTACAACATAAATAGTACTTGCATCCTTAAGATTAAGGCCTTGTTGCAAGCGAAGAAGAACTCTAAGACTGCCTGTTCGAGAAGGACAAGCACACTTCCCCAGGCTGGGCTCGAAGTTGAGCTAATGGGAGCTATAGGACAAGAAGCAAGATTGGCTGAAGAATCTTAACAATAATGCTCGTAAGGAGTTGAGAAGCGTACTCGATCTTCACCTACCGAGGCTGGTTCAAGTAAGAAGACTCGGCGAGAACCTGTGACTAAAGTTCTTTCTCAGGGAACTTCTTCATTGACTATAGACTTCGAGTCTGCTCGGGAGAGCTCACCAGATGAGGATTCTGCGGTCCCTTTATTTTCAAGATGCCGCCGAACAAAGAGTCATGCGGTGATTACAACAGCGGCGGGGCCAATGGAAGTCACAAGAATACAGACTTCTAGAGGGGAGTCTATATCGGTATCCACTAGAGATGTTCCCTCGAGTTCATTTCAAGGTCAAGGGATGAGCATCGAACCATCCAACATTCATTCAGGCTCTTCGGTGGAAATAATGCCCTAACTAGAGGTTCCAGAACCAAGCTCCGTTGCTGGGTCTGTTGGGGTTGAGCTTCTTACTGCAGGAGTCTCGCCTACCCTAATGTCATCCTCGTCTTCCAGCAAAAAGTTGGATTACTCGGGAGATGACGATATTGATTGGGAGGATGTGCGTCATGCCTTTGATACTAGTAAACATTTCCATTTGGCTGAAGAGGAGCTGCAGATATCTACCCCAAGAATAGAGCCATAGTCTGGAGGAGCTTCGACTGTTGAAGGTATTCTTTTCTTCCACAATCATTATCATAGCTTCATTATTAATATCGTTTGGTTAAAATGACTGCAGGAGAACTGCACCAGCCCAAATCGAGGTAGCTACTCAAGAAGCCGTGATAATTTTGACTTTTAAGATTCTTAAGGTGACCTCGGAAATGAGAGAATTAATGGTCAAAACCTTGTGCCTGTTCTCCTTGGAAGGATGAATGCGCCACTTCCTCCTGACAAGGGTACCATTACCACCATTATAGAAGCTGGATCAGGAAGTTCCCTACCAGCACCGGCACCCATCACAGATATCATGGAAGAACTTACTCTTCAAATAGTGGGGCAATTCTTCGTGACGATGAGGTATTGCATCGAATTGACACTCTCAGGGTGGAGTTCTTTCGAATTTGCGTGATTACTCCTCAAGAATCAAGTTTAAAATATCAAACAAACTAGAGGTTTTGATCATGCGATAGTGTATTCAAAAGATCTTAGGAATCTGGAGAGAGCCAATATGGTAGCAGATGCCCAGCAGGTGTCAGAGGACCTTCGTATCAGGCAGGAGCAGGAACAAAGAGACATTGAATCATGGATAGCTGACTGCTCTCGTTATATTGATACTTCCAAGGTCAACTACCAGGGCTTAACCGATGACCTCCATCAATCTGAAGTTGTGGAGGATGTCTTATGAGTGCTCGCGTGGCGATTGCTAAAGCACAGCCTTGATTCAAGATCACAAACTAAAACTTGCCAATGAGAAAAAGAGGATGGAGGAACTTGAGACCACCAGACGTCGGGTACAGAAAGAGCTCGATGACTAGTCTTCTGAACTGGAGACTCTTCGGGCATAATTAGTTGTGAAGGATCTTTTATTCGACGAGGAGTTAAGGGCCCGAACCCTGACTGAGGTTGAGAAGGCACGCCAAAGGGATATTCAACACCTCAGGGAATGAATACAATCTCTTGCTGAGCAAGACTGACTTTCTGTACCCCTTTTTCATCTTTTTAACATACCATCTTATGGAATAAGAGAGTGTTTGTATCACTTTTAAATTTTGATATAAATAAAAATGATAAATTTTCTTCCCTCTTGTCTTGACATTCTTTTTGTGTTTTGAAAATCAGATAAATGAAAGCGATTGTCTTTGATTTGCTAGAGGTGACGATTAACATAGCAACTCAAAGTTTGAAAACTCCGTTTAAAAAAATTTAAAAAGATTACTGTCAGAGGTGTAATGTTAACTTGACTGAAGTTAAACTCATAATTTGAATGAATTTTGTGGACTTGTCATCCTATTGATGAGAATAACAAGTAGAATTAAATTCACTAGGGATTTATGAAAATTTCTGTAGTCAGAGGTGTAATATTAACATGGCGGGTTGGTATTTGTAATTGGAAGCTATTTGAATTGTCAGAGGTGTGATATTAACTTGACAAAAAATGAATGCTAGAGCTTTGATATTAACTTAGCATTACTAAGATCTTATTTTCATTGAGAAAACTAAGAAGACTACTATCATAGGTTTAATATTAACTTAACAACGAGGTGAATGCTAGAGGTGTGATATTAACTTAGCATTCGGTATCTCGGGTTTGATAAGAAAGCTCGAGGAAGGCTCATTGTCATAGGTGTAGTACTTAACAATGAAATAGATGCTAGAGGTGTGATATTAACTTAGTATCGAATGTCTCATTTTCGGTGGGGAAACCAAGAGAACCACTATCATAGGTGTAGTGTTAACTTAACATAGATTTATATTACAATATGAGCAATTTGGTCAGAGGTGTAGTGTTAACTTGATCAAGAGATTCTACAATTTGAGCAATTTGGTAGACTTGCTATTCTATTGAAGAGAATTAACAAGTTGAACTTTTACCCGTTGGGGATATTGAAGGAAGTTATTGTTAGAGGTATAGTGAAAACTTAACAGTGAGGTATGTCAGAGGTGTAATATTAACTTGGCATGTTTGATTTGTAATTAATTCCCCGGGGAAACAATTACAACTTCTTTTGAGGTCTCACCATTCCATGAACGGGAATTGGTAAGGGATTTTAGAGAAAAAAGTGGGGATCAGGTCCCTTAAGATTTTAAGCAAACCCTCAACTATCAACAGATTTGATGTGCCTTTACCAACTACCGTTTGAGTTGAGCTAGTCATGCTATTCCCCCAGCATGATGAGTTGTCAAGGATTTTCCGTTGGACTTAAATACCAACTACTTCCTCTATCTTTTAGCCGTCGGAGGCGTCAGATGTATTGTGGATGTACTTGAAAGAAGGATAAGGCTAAAACTGAAATTTTGCACTTTGTCTCTTCAATGCTCACATCATGCATCATGATGCTAATAACGTTCAACCAGCTCGGCGTCGATCGACTGTGGTACGATCTGTTGAAGGAAAAAGCTCTTCTTTGGCGCTTTTCCAAACATTTTAGATCTGAAAGCTTTGATTAGAGGTTTAGTATTAACCTGATCGAGAGAAAGGTGACAGGGATAACACCAAAGTTATGCACTTTGTCTCTTCGATATTAAAATCATGCATCGTGATGCTAACAATGTTCGGTCGGTTCAGCGTTGATCGACCATGATGCGATCTGTTGAAGGAAGAAGTTCGTCTTTGGCGCTCTTTCAAACGTTTTGGATCTGGAAGCTTGATCAGAGGCGTAGTGTTAACCTAACCATAAGAAGAGTGCTATCAAGCATAGTACTTCTTAAAGAATCTGTTAATCGGCATCATGAGCGTATAGTCGTCTAGAGTATTGAAGCGGTATGCTCGATTTGAATAGACTATCTCTACTACAAATAGCCCTTCCCATTTGGGTTGAAACTTTTCTTTCGTCTTGTGAGTCATAACCATGGGTCTTTTGACTGCCAAGATAAGGTCGCCTTTCCTGAAAATCTATCCTTTGACTTTCTTGTTGAAGGCTCTGAAAATTTGAGCTTGATAGAGCTCGATTTGTGTTGGGCTTGTAGACATTTGGTCTAAAGCTTCTAACTCCTGGAGGCGCAGTCGGTGCTTCTCCTCATCTACCATTCTGGTTGTTAGCGCAACTCACAAAGATGGAATCTGGATCTCTGATTAGTCTCTAAAAATGCATATTTCATACAACATCTTCACATTTATTTAATATTAAATTTTGTTAATAATACCTTTCTTGCATGTTTCTAGGTCCATGACATGAAATGAAGAAGAAGACCAAAAATCACCATTTAATTGGTGATTAAAAGCCTACAAAGATAGCCATTGACTTTGGAGAGTGGTTTCGTCAAAACCAGGGGCCCAAATCTAGAAACCAAAACATCCAACCGACAGGGGGACAGGAGTGGACTGCGCAGCTGGAGGCGCCGCACACACGGCCGCCCTATGGCCATAAAAACGCAGCCATAGCCGCGTTTTCGCGGCTCCGCACGTGTACCCTGATGTCCCAGTTTGCCTATAAATACCCTGGGGTTTTCCAGAGCCAATGGAGAGGAGTTTTTGAGTAGTTTTTAGGATAGTTTTAGTTGTTTCTTCTCCATGTTGTAGTGTAGGATAGTTTAGATTAGTTGTTCTTCCTCTTCCTCCTTGTATTTTTCATTTCTTGTAGATCTTGTAATAGGAGAGAGAGTGATACATGGTTGGAAAGTAAGAGTTCTTGTAATAGAAGGTGACAAGCTATGAAAGGTTCTCTCTTTACCTTTCTTTATTTTCTTCTCTAACTTCTTTTACATGTTTAGCTAATTTTCTCTCATGGAAACTAACTACTAACCACTAACTTGCTAACTTCTTACTTGATAATCCACATGAATCTAATAGTCTCTACTTGGCCTTGCTTTTGAAAGAGCCATTGATGGCTCATGATGATGGATTCTAACACTTTAACATCCTAACTCTCTAACAAGCTAAAATTACTTTACTTCTTGCTTACTCTTGTCTAGTTTTGATGGTTTAAGTGTAGCTTGCATTTGTTGTGTTGAGTTTGGATGTGAAAGTTATTGCATGGGTCATGCTTTGAAATGCTCTTGAACCGAGGACTAGTGATGGCTAAGGATACATGTGAGGCAACTATCACTAAGAGGTTAGCATGATTAGTAGAGCCATTAGTAGTTAGTAGTCAAGAGTTTTCTTACATTTTTACTTTGTTTTGAAATATATCAAAAACCACAAAAATTATTTCTTCGATGTTTCTCACTTCTTCGTGTTTCATCGTACTCTTCTCTTTTCATTCCTTATTTTCTTTTCTTTTCATTCTTTCAAACATTGAAGAACCATTAACACACACATGAATCAACCAGTAAAGTTTCTATCGCTTCCCGTCCTTGTGAATTCGACCCGTTTAGCCTTTATGCTATAACGGAAGTATCGAGGAAGACAAAGCACACACTTTAAATCTTAATTTCAAAACATACACTTTTCGTGCGCGGTTTTCCCCAGATCAAATTTTGGCGCCGTTGCCAGGGATGGGAACGGTTTGATTTCACGTTTTTGTTAACTTTTCTTGTTTATTTTTTTTGGTGTGCAGGTCAAATTCTTTAGAATTGCATACGTCCACACTTGCTCTTATGTGGTTGGGTAAATTCTTGTATATTTTTATATTCTTTTGCTAATATTTGTTACCTATGCACTATAATAATTTAAGAACTTAAATACAAAAATTGGATACTTTAAAACGATTTAGACATTTGCATCTAGGTACGTGTCAATTTTCATTCCAATATATAGTATTTTGTTCTTGTGTTGTTGTGATCTTGACGGAGGTGTACATATTGTATTGCATATAGTTAGGACAAACACTTCAGTGATTTACTCGCTTTTATGTGTTCATTCTTATCTATATTGCACACTTGCACAGATTGACCTTAAGGGCAAAACCCAATACAACATAAGGTGGGGAAGTCATTACCCTCCCTTAGCCCAAAATCACCTCCCCACTCACACAACCCAAGCCTAAATAAAACTTGCTAGACGTTGGCCCCTAGGGACATCTCGGACTCATTTAGGAGATTGACCTAAGGAGAAAGTTGTTAGAAGTTGACTCTTGTCAAATTGGTGTCTAAGGTTGGGGATTGAGAGGCGAAACCTCGAAGAGCAGTGGTTTGGCATAATTAGGCCCGTTGCTCCAGCACGGATACCTCCCACTGATCTTGCCCCTACCTGGCCGATTAACTCGTGGTCAGATTCTGACAATGTACCCCCCGTGGACAGTCTAACCAGTTAGGAGTCGTTTAGGTCTAAGCCAACCCTAGCATAGGCTTATTTTCTTTTTCTTTTTCTTTATTTGTTTGTTTGTTTGTTTTCTTTTTTCTGTAAAGTGTGAAATAGATTTTAACAACAATAATTTTTTCAATCATAATATGAATCCATATTTCACTCTGACCTCATTTGACTCGGATAACTCCGACCCGGCTATGTACAATATGAACCAACCATATATGCTGGGTTGTGATTATTCGACTCAATATGACCCATATCCCCAATCCTATGACTATAATTTTCAAAATAATTTCAACTCTTCGCAGAGTCAATGGGGATTCACCTCCCCTGAGTCAAATTTTCAACTATCTTGTCCACAATTTTCACAATATTCATTCCCCGATTTTGCTTCATATTCTCTTTTTCCTGTTCTACCAACTGAAAATCACCTAGAGGGGGGGTGAATAGGTGATAATGCTAATCAATGCACATTTAAAAATATGATGCAACAATCGCCCAAAACAAGACTAAGAGCCGAATGCCCCGTAAAGGGTTCTGAACTCCTTCCTCCTGATTCCTCGTAAAATGAGTTAGAGGTGCGCAATGCAACCTTATTGTATGGGACTATGATTGACAAGATGCATAAAAACAAATGAATCTTGCAATGAAGATAGAGAGCAAGTAATAAGAGCAATGAAAGTAAAGCAAGAATCAAGTGCAAGTAAACCAAACGCAAACACCGAGATTTGTTATCGAGGTTCGAGCACCCAGCTCTACTTCCCCGCCTTCCCCAGAAGGATTCCAACCACTTCCACTATCACAAAGATGTTACAAATTCACCGGAGTACCCAACTCCACAATCTCAAGTACAAGCAATCTCTTAGTAGTCAAAAGACCACAAACTCTCTCTTGCAAAATTCTCTTCCCTTACAAAGGTCCTTAGAGAATAATGAGTAGGAATGAAGCTCTTGTGTGCAAGGAGAAAAAGAAATCAGAGAGTTCTTGAAAACACTTCAGAAAATGGGAGAGAATTTCAGCACAAAAAACCAAGAAACCAAGTCTTTTTGAATGCCTTAAACTTGTGGAAATTTTGATAATTTTTCTAGTAACCAATCTCTCCCTAAACACCCCTATTTATAGGAGAGGGCTAGGGTTTAGAGATAAAACATATTTAAGGCTAATCAGAAAGTATTAAAACCAAAACATGTCATTTAAACACACTTAAGTGAGAAAAGGACAAAAATTAAACCAGCTCAGAAACTAGCCGTTACTGTTCAAACGGCTAGTTCGGTCGACCGGCCCGGTCAACCGCTAGTACAAAAAAAATAGCCGTTGCAGGCTACGGTCGACCGCCCGGTCGACCCAAACAAACAGAGAGCAGAGTCTTGCAGTCAGGCATGTCTCGGTCGACCGTTCGGGTCGACCGTGAAACGTGCACACTGATACGTGCAGCTGCCAGAACTTCGGTCGACTCGGCCGGCCGACCGGCTTGACCAGACATTGGGTCGGTCGACCCTTGCGGTCGACCGGCTCAGGTCAAAAGCCAAAATAAAAACGGATTTTTGAGGAGAAATCTATTTTTAACAAACTAGTTTTGAATAAGAATATATATAATTGATAAAAATGAGTTTGTAGGCTGAAGATTGTATACAAACTATTTTTGTACAAATTATAGGAAATATGTTTGGAAACAAGATGTGCACAAAAACGTGTGTGATAGAGCTTCAAACCTATTCACTATTCTTTAACAAAACTCTAAACTAAAAACAATCTAATAAATTATCTTGAGCAATCTTGAAGTCTTGAGCCATGCAATGCCTTGCTAGAGCCTTCTCTTCTATGTTCCTTCCTTGATGTGCAAAAAGCCTTCTTTACTTTATAAACCTAGAATTTCTTTGCAATAGCTAAGCAATGGCCTTTAAATATGGTACAAACCTGAAACTTATCTTAACAAACTAATTAGTACCATATAGCTCATATTTGGTTTGTTATCATCAAAACTCTAAATAAATGGAGAGTGTAACCTTATGGGCCAACAATCTCCCCCTTTTTGATGATGACAAAACAAATAGGCTATAAGCAAAAATATAGGGGAGGAGAAAGCTCCCCCTCAAATTATGCTATATTAAACAAGGAAAAACAATGTAATTTGTAATTTGCAAGTAAACATCATGAAACCAAAAACCACGAAAATATAAAACACTTTAACTCAAATTACAAGAATTCATGAAAACACATCAAAAACTAAAAACATATATAAACTCATATGGAACAAAAACCATATGAACTCATATCATCAAAAAAACATATATAAACTCATATGGAACCAAAACCATATGAACTCATATTTCTATCATATAAAAACTCATTCTCCCCCTTTTTGTCATACATCAAAAAGGGTTATGAAAACATTTTTATTCAATAACACAAACATTAAATTCACCACAAATGAAGGAAAATCTAGCAAAATCAAGTGGTTTAGTGAAAATATCGGCTAGTTGCAAATCCGTAGAAACATAATCAATATCTATATCTCCTTTCTCAAAATGATCTCTAAGAAAGTGATATCTAATCTCAATGTGCTTGGTCTTACTATGTTGATTTGCATTCTTTGTCATATGTATAGTACTAGTATTATCACAAAATATTTTTATATGGTTATAATGCAAATCATAATCAAGGAGAGTATGTTTCATCCAAAGGACTTGTGCACAACAAGCCCCCGCGGCAACATACTCCGCCTCGGCGGTTGAGAGAGCTACGGAATTTTGTTTCCTAGAGGACCATAAAACAAGACAATTACCAAGAAATTGACATGTCCCACTAGTACTCTTTCTATCTACTCTACAACCCGCATAGTCGGCATCCGAATAACTCGTCATAGAGAAATCTCCGGTTTTCGGATACCATAGACCCATTCCAATTGTGCCCTTAATATAACGAATAATGCGTTTTACCACAATGAGATGGGACTCCTTAGGACACGATTGAAATCTAGCACAAAGACACACACTAAACATGATATCCGGCCTACTTGCCGTCAAATACAAAAGACTACCTATCATGCTTCTAAACAATTTAATATCAACATTTTTACCTTGGTCATCCTTATCAAGCTTGGTTGTAGTTGCCATGGGAGTGTTGCAAACTTTAGAGTCTTCAAGTCCAAACTTCTTTAAGAGTTCCTTTGCATATTTGGCTTGGCATATGAAGTTCCCATCTTGCAATTGCTTGATTGGAGTCCAAGAAAGAAATTAAGCTCACCCATTGGAGACATTTCAAACTCACATTGCATAACCTTTTCAAATTCCTTGCATAAAAACTCATTAGTAGAACCAAAAATTATATCATCAACATAAATTTGCAAAATTAAAATGTCATTATCAACATGCTTAGTGAATAGTGTTGTATCTACTTTGCCTTTAATAAAATCATTTGAAATGAGAAAACTAGAAAGCCTTTCATACCAAGCTCATGGAGCTTGTTTCAATCCATACAAAGCTTTATCAAGTTTAAAAACAAAATCGGGATGAACATGATCAACAAAACCGGGAGGTTGAGCAACACAAACTTCTTCATTTATAAAACCATTCAAAAATGCACTTTTCACATCCATTTGAAAAAGTTTAAAATTTTGAAAGATGCAAAAACTAGTGTCATCCGTATGGCTTCAAGCCGTGCTACGGGTGCAAAGGTCTCCTCAAAGTCAATTCCCTCAACTTGAGTGTAACCTTGGGCCACTAACCTAGCCTTATTCCTAATCACATTTCCGGACTCATCCAACTTGTTTCTAAAGATCCACTTAGTACCAATTATTGGTCTATAGTGGGGCCTAGGAACAAGGTGCCAAACTGTAACATCCCTAATCTAAAATACTGTATTTTAATTTTTCTAAAGTATTTATTTTGATTTACTGATTATTTTTATTTACTCAACTTAAATTATTATTTTTCCTGTCAATTAGTATTATTAAATATGCAAATTATTTATGAGATAGTAATTAGTAATTTGACATTTTATATTTGCCATTATTATTAATTGTTAACTTAATTATTATTCCCATTAGTTTATTAAGGTTATTATTTATTGTTATTACTATTAGTGTTACCTTTATTTTTATTATCGGTTGTTATTACTATTAGTGTTACCTTTATTTTTTTATCGGTGCTTATTAATTATTATTAGTGTTAGTATTATTTTATTTATCTATTCTAATAGTTGTACTAATATTGGTTGTGATAGTAATTAATTCTATTATTAATTCATTATGATAATTATTTATTTTTATTTAGGGCTGCTATTATTATTGTTGTCATTATTATTATTAATTAGGATTACTATTATTACTTGTTATTATTAGTATATGGTTATTAGCATTTTAATTATTATTAATATTTATATCTGTGGTGATGACTAATTACCTTTATTAGTATGTTGCTTATTTATTTTTGGTGTCACTATTGATTATTAATATTATTATAGTTTATTTTTATTTATTATTATTTGAGGTATTCTCCCTTACCCTTGAGCCTTGACCCAAATCCAATACCCATTTATCTATTTGATCCTAACCCATTATACCCATTTGGATCAAACCCAAACCCATTATCCAATCCAACCATAACCAATCTTATAAATAATCCTAACTCTTAAACCTAAACCTAAAACCAAAAACCTAATCCTAATTATTCTTCTCCCACACATCAGCCGCCCACCACATCACCAGATCCGCACCTCCCCAGATCTCACAGACCGCCGGAACAGTCCCCCTCCTCCTCCTAGCTCGCACAGCAAGGCCAGGCCGCCTCCATGTCCAGGCCTCCTTGCGCGCTGCAGCAACCCAGCCGGATCCCCTCCCCGGCGCACCCCCGCAGCTCCTCCGCGGCAGATCCAGGCCGCCTCCATAGGCCGGATCTCCTCCCTGTCTCCTTGCGCAAGCCCAAGGCCAACCAGCAATGCCCCGTTTGCTGTGAGACAACCCCCTCCAGCCATTGGTCGCCCTCAAATTCCCTTGCCGTGAGCACCCAGAGATCACCAGGCCACACTCCTCCACCCACGCAAGCCCCAGGCCGAGCACCCTCATCCTGTTCTCTTCTCCATGAAGTCCCGGCCACGACAACAGCAAGGCATCCAAACTTCCCATTGGCCGTGTGTCTCTTCTCCCCCCTTTTCTCTTGCAATGAATTTATTTTGGGGTGTATGTTTTATATTGTGTATGAGTATTAATGCATGGGGAATATTTTTATATTTGCTTTAATTATGTGTTGTGTAATGTGTGCAAATATAGGTGCATGATTCTTGTGTGTTGGAGAAATCTTACTCCGGGCCGTTTTCGGGCTCTCCGCGGGATGCCATTGATCGACGTCGGCGAGCGCGAGCGCACCCCACGCCCTTCTCGGCGAGTTGCTCTATCCAACGACACTCTTCGCGACCCCGGACGCCTCCGTCGGAGCCTCCGTCGGCGCGCCGCAAGTTACCTCGTTGAGTGAGTGTACTCCTCTCTTTCTATTTCTCACATTCTTTGTAATAGTTTATGTGCATGTATTGGTGTGTTATAAATAATGGTGCAAGCATGCAAGGCATAGGATGTGCTGTGAGCATCTTCCTCCCTTTCTCTGTTTATAATAATAGGGATGCACACCAGTGCCTTTGTTTTCATCCATCCTAACTTAATAAAAGTCCTACTGTAGTTGCTTGATCTAGTCTTTGGAGTCTTGGTGTTATGCATTGCAATTGATACTAGTCCTCTCTATTGTGGGTCAACTTAAATCATTTATTGGACCTAGCAGTTGTTGGTATCTACTGTAATCAAGACTGGTTAGATAATTTGCAGGGTATACTCAGAATTTATAAAATCCAAATCAAGGCTTGTCTCTTTTGTGATTGTGGTCCTAGGAAAAGTTTGGATTTATGGTGAATTCAAGGATATAGGATTGGCATTAGCAGTGAGATGAGTTAGCAATCTGATTGGCCACTTGTGTTATTTTATGTTATTGGTCTTCATCTTTTAAGTATTATTTATGTTTTAAATTCCAGCAAGCATAAATGCTTTAAACATTTTGGAATAGGTTCAGGTTAAAAAAATAGGAACATAAAGGTTAGGATATAAAGGATACTGACCACTAGAGTAACTTTGAGTCTGTCAGCTGTGTATGGTTACCGTATGGATTTTGGACTTCACCCATGAGTTATGTGTTGGTTATAGATGATGTATATGATAGCGTGGGATGGATATATAATGGAATGACTTGACTTATCATGTTAGAACTTAGATGCATGTCTATGATATGTGGTGATACCGAGTGTGGGGATATTATGACGGATCATTAATAGAAGTGGTGATTGTGAATACTTATGAATCAGAGTTGCATATTTGAGTGAGAGGACTAGTACTGGATATTGTTGATGTATGTCGGATTGGTGATTAATGTGTCGGATTACGTGATGTGTATTGATACTCGATTGATTGGAACTATTGGAATCATGAGTTGGTTGTAATGACTCGGGATTGATCTAGACTTATGTTATTTACATTGAATGATGTTCAGTGATTAGACATGACTTATTTAGTTGAGTAATTGAGGACATATCAGATATGACTGGATTAGTTGAGTTGTGTCTTAGATTGATCTTGAGTTAGAAGTACCCAGAATCTATATTCCTTTCATTGGAGCCTGACTGATATTGAGATGAGATGGACATTGTTGGCATTTGGTATCTGATAGATGATATGTTGTTGATGTTGAGTATCAAGAGTAGATATTCTAGACCATAGGTTATTTGAGGATGATTCCCTTACTTCGATATGATTCAGTATATGTTGACTTGATGATCTCGAGGACATACTATATACTTCATGATTAGTTATTGACTATTTCAGTTATCAGAGATGACGTATTATGATAGTGATCTACATTTTTGGAGTTTGATAATAGTTATTATTTGGTCTCAGTTGTTGAGGGTTATAGGATTAGAACATATTGGTGTTGAGGAGAGGAATAATTACAGATTCATTGATATGATAGTCCCTGTTTTGGATTGCACTGATACGGACTGATACTCAGTGATTCATGAGAATTGTATTGAGACTATAAGTTGATGGATTAGTTATTGATATCTCTTTAGCATGGATGGATGAGATTATGGTCAGCTTTAGTTGAGACCGTTCGTTGAGTAGTAGCTAGACTGTTACTGTTATTATATCTATGTTATTGTAGTTACTGGGAAATGATTGTTTGACCGTAACCACGGTACAGTCCTATTATTCGTCGTATACACGGTTACTGTTACTGTTCACTGTTACTGATATCGTTCACCGTGTATACGATTACTGATTGACTGTTACTGTACTGTTATTGTTACTGTTACCATATCGTCCCAGTGTTCTGGATAATATGGACATTGACTGATTTAACTGAATTGAATGAATAACAATGTAAATGGACAACTTACACCGGGATTGGGAAAATTGATAGAGGAGACAGCGTCTGTATTTTGGGTGGACCTAGGATACAGGTTGCGCAGCCGACTGAGGGTTCCACTGCAGGGTTCCTGGGGGATGACTGACATCCCATCTGTACTGTTACTGTTCCACTATTTACGCAGTGAGATTACTGTTACTGTTACTGAGTACCTAGCGGTACGGCCTAGTTCAGCGCCAGGAAACTGAGGCCGTGGTCCCGGGTATGTACGGGACCCACCTAAAGCATGGACAATGTCTCTTCTGTTAATTTCAATAACTCTGGACTCCGGTTGACACGAGTAGTAGGCGTAGTATGGGATGCGTCTATTACAGGTGGCAATTGGTGTTCGCTGACATAATAAATGAAAATAAACTGTTAATGTATTGTGACTGACTATATCACCTGACTGTACATTTATATCACTGTGATAGACATGTAACTATAACCCTGACCAGACTTGGATGCCAACCTAGTGACACGTGATAGATTACACGCCTTGACATTGATTGCTTGTTTACTGTTATGACAGTTGTCTTCTACCTTATTCATGTTGTTACCATGTATTTTACTGTTCATTTATTTATCTTATTATTTAGTTTCTTTTATATGCAATTGCTCTTGTTACTATTTATGCACATGGTCTCTTCTGCACGAGATGTTTCCCCTTTACACACACACTCATTATGGTCGCGTTCTGACGACCCTGGGTTTGCACGTCCAGCTATTGGACGATTGTTTCTAATGTGCAGGTTTTCGATGAGACGGCACGCCTTGCGAGGAGCTTGGGTCCTCTCCCTTTGATTCTGGTATACTTGCATTTTATTCTGGTTATTATTCTTTGATTCCTGTATATCACCTTTGACTTCTATTCAGCTGTTATTTTCTCCTGTTATTCATTGCTATCATGTGTGGTCTTATATGTATTATTGCAGTGATCATTGATTATCATGGCTTAGTTTTATAGTTTGTTCAGGTTAATTTAGGCTTAGCGTATATACGTGGGGTATTTTCCTCGTGTATATACGTCGCCGACTCTCGTCGCGACCCCATTCTCGCGTATTTTGAGAAGCGGGGCGTGACAGGGTTTTCTTGGTATCAGAGCCTAGGTTCGACATAAAGGAGAACCTAGTTCCTACCTGTAACCTGAGACAGTTATGTTGACACTGCAATATACATATACTATTCACGTGATAATATTGACTCCATTTGGAAATTGATCGTCCTCTCTTTGGAATTTCATTCTTGATCTATTAATATCCATGATTCCAACACTTCAGTTAGAGTGATTTAGATGTCCATCTTGATTTCATCCTTCTTTCCTATTCATTTCTCCTAATTCTATCTCTTGAGATGGGTTACTTCATGTTGAAGATGGTACCAGAGATCAGAGCGCGCAGCGGAATCGTGGTGTCCCAACGAGACGACGTGGAAGCTTGGTTGTATTTCCTCTTGGTTGTTGATTCTTTTATCCTTCCCTGTTTGAAGCTTTTTTGTTTCTTCTTGACCTTGATTCTTTTACCATTCCCCGCTTTATTGAAATTTCGAGGACGAAATTTTTATTAAGGTGTGTAGAATGTAATATCCCTAATCTAAAATACTGTATTTTAATTTTTCTAAAGTATTTATTTTGATTTACTGATTATTTTTATTTACTCAACTTAAATTATTATTTTTCCTGTCAATTAGTATTATTAAATATGCAAATTATTTATGAGATAGTAATTAGTAATTTGACATTTTATATTTGCCATTATTATTAATTGTTAACTTAATTATTATTCCCATTAGTTTATTAAGGTTATTATTTATTGTTATTACTATTAGTGTTACCTTTATTTTTATTATCGGTTGTTATTACTATTAGTGTTACCTTTATTTTTTATCGGTGCTTATTAATTATTATTAGTGTTAGTATTATTTTATTTATCTATTCTAATAGTTGTACTAATATTGGTTGTGATAGTAATTAATTCTATTATTAATTCATTATGATAATTATTTATTTTTATTTAGTGCTGCTATTATTATTGTTGTCATTATTATTATTAATTAGGATTACTATTATTACTTGTTATTATTAGTATATGGTTATTAGCATTTTAATTATTATTAATATTTATATCTGTGGTGATGACTAATTACCTTTATTAGTATGTTGCTTATTTATTTTTGGTGTCACTATTGATTATTAATATTATTATAGTTTATTTTTATTTATTATTATTTGAGGTATTCTCCCTTACCCTTTAGCCTTGACCCAAATCCAATACCCATTTATCTATTTGATCCTAACCCATTATACCCATTTGGATCAAACCCAAACCCATTATCCAATCCAACCCATAACCCATCTTATAAATAATCCTAACTCTTAAACCTAAACCTAAAACCAAAAACCTAATCCTAATTATTCTTCTCCCACACATCAGCCGCCCACCACATCACCAGATCCGCACCTCCCCAGATCTCACAGACCGCCGGAACAGTCCCCCTCCTCCTCCTAGCTCGCACAGCAAGGCCAGGCCGCCTTCATGTCCAGGCCTCCTTGCGCGCTGCAGCAACCCAGCCGGATCCCCTCCCCGGCGCACCCCCGCAGCTCCTCCGCGGCAGATCCAGGCCGCCTCCATAGGCCGGATCTCCTCCCTGTCTCCTTGCGCAAGCCCAAGGCCAACCAGCAATGCCCCGTTTGCTGTGAGACAACCCCCTCCAGCCATTGGTCGCCCTCAAATTCCCTTGCCGTGAGCACCCGGAGATCACCAGGCCACACTCCTCCACCCACGCAAGCCCCAGGCCGAGCACCCTCATCCTGCTCTCTTCTCCATGAAGTCCCGGCCACGACAACAGCAAGGCATCCAAACTTCCCATTGGCCGTGTGTCTCTTCTCCCCCCTTTTCTCTTGCAATGAATTTATTTTGGGGTGTATGTTTTATATTGTGTGTGAGTATTAATGCATGGGGAATATTTTTATATTTGCTTTAATTATGTGTTGTGTAATGTGTGCAAATATAGGTGCATGATTCTTGTGTGTTGGAGAAATCTTACTCCGAGCCGTTTTCGGGCTCTCCGCGGGATGCCATTGATCGACGTCGGCGAGCGCGAGCGCGCACCCCACGCCCTTCTCGGCGAGTTGCTCTTTCCAACGACACTCTTCGCGACCCCGGACGCCTCCGTCGGAGCCTCCGTCGGCGCGCCGCAAGTTACCTCGTTGAGTGAGTGTACTCCTCTCTTTCTATTTCTCACATTCTTTGTAATAGTTTATGTGCATGTATTGGTGTGTTATAAATAATGGTGCAAGCATGCAAGGCATAGGATGTGCTGTGAGCATCTTCCTCCCTTTCTCTGTTTATAATAATAGGGATGCACACCAGTGCCTTTGTTTTCATCCATCCTAACTTAATAAAAGTCCTACTGTAGTTGCTTGATCTAGTCTTTGGAGTCTTGGTGTTATGCATTGCAATTGATACTAGTCCTCTCTATTGTGGGTCAACTTAAATCATTTATTGGACCTAGCAGTTGTTGGTATCTACTGTAATCAAGACTGGTTAGATAATTTGCAGGGTATACTCAGAATTTATAAAATCCAAATCAAGGCTTGTCTCTTTTGTGATTGTGGTCCTAGAAAAGTTTGGATTTATGGTGAATTCAAGGATATAGGATTGGCATTAGCAGTGAGATGAGTTAGCAATCTGATTGGCCACTTGTGTTATTTTATGTTATTGGTCTTCATCTTTTAAGTATTATTTATGTTTTAAATTCCAGCAAGCATAAATGCTTTAAACATTTTGGAATAGGTTCAGGTTAAAAAAAATAGGAACATAAAGGTTAGGATATAAAGGATACTGACCACTAGAGTAACTTTGAGTCTGTCAGCTGTGTATGGTTACCGTATGGATTTTGGACTTCACCCATGAGTTATGTGTTGGTTATAGATGATGTATATGATAGCGTGGGATGGATATATAATGGAATGACTTGACTTATCATGTTAGAACTTAGATGCATGTCTATGATATGTGGTGATACCGAGTGTGGGGATATTATGACGGATCATTAATAGAAGTGGTGATTGTGAATACTTATGAATCAGAGTTGCATATTTGAGTGAGAGGACTAGTACTGGATATTGTTGATGTATGTCGGATTGGTGATTAATGTGTCGGATTACGTGATGTGTATTGATACTCGATTGATTGGAACTATTGGAATCATGAGTTGGTTGTAATGACTCGGGATTGATCTAGACTTATGTTATTTACATTGAATGATGTTCAGTGATTAGACATGACTTATTTAGTTGAGTAATTGAGGACATATCAGATATGACTGGATTAGTTGAGTTGTGTCTTAGATTGATCTTGAGTTAGAAGTACCCAGAATCTATATTCCTTTCATTGGAGCCTGACTGATATTGAGATGAGATGGACATTGTTGGCATTTGGTATCTGATAGATGATATGTTGTTGATGTTGAGTATCAAGAGTAGATATTCTAGACCATAGGTTATTTGAGGATGATTCCCTTACTTCGATATGATTCAGTATATGTTGACTTGATGATCTCGAGGACATACTATATACTTCATGATTAGTTATTGACTATTTCAGTTATCAGAGATGACGTATTATGATAGTGATCTACATTTTTGGAGTTTGATAATAGTTATTATTTGGTCTCAGTTGTTGAGGGTTATAGGATTAGAACATATTGGTGTTGAGGAGAGGAATAATTACAGATTCATTGATATGATAGTCCCTGTTTTGGATTGCACTGATACGGACTGATACTCAGTGATTCATGAGAATTGTATTGAGACTATAAGTTGATGGATTAGTTATTGATATCTCTTTAGCATGGATGGATGAGATTATGGTCAGCTTTAGTTGAGACCGTTCGTTGAGTAGTAGCTAGACTGTTACTGTTATTATATCTATGTTATTGTAGTTACTGGGAAATGATTGTTTGACCGTAACCACGGTACAGTCCTATTATTCGTCGTATACACGGTTACTGTTACTGTTCACTGTTACTGATATCGTTCACCGTGTATACGATTACTGATTGACTGTTACTGTACTGTTATTGTTACTGTTACCATATCGTCCCAGTGTTCTGGATAATATGGACATTGACTGATTTAACTGAATTGAATGAATAATAATGTAAATGGACAACTGACACCGGGATTGGGAAAATTGATAGAGGAGACAGCGTCTGTATTTTGGGTGGACCTAGGATACAGGTTGCGCAGCCGACTGAGGGTTCCACTGCAGGGTTCCTGGGGGATGACTGACATCCCATCTGTACTGTTACTGTTCCACTGTTTACGCAGTGAGATTACTGTTACTGTTACTGAGTACCTAGCGGTACGGCCTAGTTCAGCGCCAGGAAACTGAGGCCGTGGTCCCGGGTATGTACGGGACCCACCTAAAGCATGGACAATGTCTCTTCTGTTAATTTCAATAACTCTGGACTCCGGTTGACACGAGTAGTAGGCGTAGTATGGGATGCGTCTATTACAGGTGGCAATTGGTGTTCGCTGACATAATAAATGAAAATAAACTGTTAATGTATTGTGACTGACTATATCACCTGACTGTACATTTATATCACTGTGATAGACATGTAACTATAACCCTGACCAGACTTGGATGCCAACCTAGTGACACGTGATAGATTACACGCCTTGACATTGATTGCTTGTTTACTGTTATGACAGTTGTCTTCTACCTTTATTCATGTTGTTACCATGTATTTTACTGTTCATTTATTTATCTTATTATTTAGTTTCTTTTATATGCAATTGCTCTTGTTACTATTTATGCACATGGTCTCTTCTGCACGAGATGTTTCCCCTTTACACACACACTCATTATGGTCGCGTTCTGACGACCCTGGGTTTGCACGTCCAGCTATTGGACGATTGTTTCTAATGTGCAGGTTTTCGATGAGACGGCACGCCTTGCGAGGAGCTTGGGTCCTCTCCCTTTGATTCTGGTATACTTGCATTTTATTCTGGTTATTATTCTTTGATTCCTGTATATCACCTTTGACTTCTATTCAGCTGTTATTTTCTCCTGTTATTCATTGCTATCATGTGTGGTCTTATATGTATTATTGCAGTGATCATTGATTATCATGGCTTAGTTTTATAGTTTGTTCAGGTTAATTTAGGCTTAGCGTATATACGTGGGGTATTTTCCTCGTGTATATACGTCGCCGACTCTCGTCGCGACCCCATTCTCGCGTATTTTGGAAGCGGGGCGTGACAGGTTTTCTTGGTATCAGAGCCTAGGTTCGACATAAAGGAGAACCTAGTTCCTACCTGTAACCTGAGACAGTTATGTTGACACTGCAATATACATATACTATTCACGTGATAATATTGACTCCATTTGGAAATTGATCGTCCTCTCTTTGGAATTTCATTCTTGATCTATTAATATCCATGATTCCAACACTTCAGTTAGAGTGATTTAGATGTCCATCTTGATTTCATCCTTCTTTCCTATTCATTTCTCCTAATTCTATCTCTTGAGATGGGTTACTTCATGTTGAAGATGGTACCAGAGATCAGAGCGCGCAGCGGAATCGTGGTGTCCCAACGAGACGACGTGGAAGCTTGGTTGTATTTCCTCTTGGTTGTTGATTCTTTTATCCTTCCCTGTTTGAAGCTTTTTTGTTTCTTCTTGACCTTGATTCTTTTACCATTCCCCGCTTTATTGAAATTTCGAGGACGAAATTTTTATTAAGGTGTGTAGAATGTAATATCCCTAATCTAAAATACTGTATTTTAATTTTTCTAAAGTATTTATTTTGATTTACTGATTATTTTTATTTACTCAACTTAAATTATTATTTTTCCTGTCAATTAGTATTATTAAATATGCAAATTATTTATGAGATAGTAATTAGTAATTTGACATTTTATATTTGCCATTATTATTAATTGTTAACTTAATTATTATTCCCATTAGTTTATTAAGGTTATTATTTATTGTTATTACTATTAGTGTTACCTTTATTTTTATTATCGGTTGTTATTACTATTAGTGTTACCTTTATTTTTATTATCGGTGCTTATTAATTATTATTAGTGTTAGTATTATTTTATTTATCTATTCTAATAGTTGTACTAATATTGGTTGTGATAGTAATTAATTCTATTATTAATTCATTATGATAATTATTTATTTTTATTTAGTGCTGCTATTATTATTGTTGTCATTATTATTATTAATTAGGATTACTATTATTACTTGTTATTATTAGTATATGGTTATTAGCATTTTAATTATTATTAATATTTATATCTGTGGTGATGACTAATTACCTTTATTAGTATGTTGCTTATTTATTTTTGGTGTCACTATTGATTATTAATATTATTATAGTTTATTTTTATTTATTATTATTTGAGGTATTCTCCCTTACCCTTTAGCCTTGACCCAAATCCAATACCCATTTATCTATTTGATCCTAACCCATTATACCCATTTGGATCAAACCCAAACCCATTATCCAATCCAACCCATAACCCATCTTATAAATAATCCTAACTCTTAAACCTAAACCTAAAACCAAAAACCTAATCCTAATTATTCTTCTCCCACACATCAGCCGCCCACCACATCACCAGATCCGCACCTCCCCAGATCTCACAGACCGCCGGAACAGTCCCCCTCCTCCTCCTAGCTCGCACAGCAAGGCCAGGCCGCCTTCATGTCCAGGCCTCCTTGCGCGCTGCAGCAACCCAGCCGGATCCCCTCCCCGGCGCACCCCCGCTCCTCCGCGGCAGATCCAGGCCGCCTCCATAGGCCGGATCTCCTCCCTGTCTCCTTGCGCAAGCCCAAGGCCAACCAGCAATGCCCCGTTTGCTGTGAGACAACCCCCTCCAGCCATTGGTCGCCCTCAAATTCCCTTGCCGTGAGCACCCGGAGATCACCAGGCCACACTCCTCCACCCACGCAAGCCCCAGGCCGAGCACCCTCATCCTGCTCTCTTCTCCATGAAGTCCCGGCCACGACAACAGCAAGGCATCCAAACTTCCCATTGGCCGTGTGTCTCTTCTCCCCCCTTTTCTCTTGCAATGAATTTATTTTGGGTGTATGTTTTATATTGTGTGTGAGTATTAATGCATGGGGAATATTTTTATATTTGCTTTAATTATGTGTTGTGTAATGTGTGCAAATATAGGTGCATGATTCTTGTGTGTTGGAGAAATCTTACTCCGAGCCATTTTCGGGCTCTCCGCGGGATGCCATTGATCGACGTCGGCGAGCGCGAGCGCACCCCACGCCCTTCTCGGCGAGTTGCTCTTTCCAACGACACTCTTCGCGACCCCGGACGCCTCCGTCGGAGCCTCCGTCGGCGCGCCGCAAGTTACCTCGTTGAGTGAGTGTACTCCTCTCTTTCTATTTCTCACATTCTTTGTAATAGTTTATGTGCATGAATTGGTGTGTTATAAATAATGGTGCAAGCATGCAAGGCATAGGATGTGCTGTGAGCATCTTCCTCCCTTTCTCTGTTTATAATAATAGGGATGCACCAGTGCCTTTGTTTTCATCCATCCTAACATAATAAAAGTCCTACTGTAGTTGCTTGATATAGTCTTTGGAGTCTTGGTGTTATGCATTGCAATTGATACTAGTCCTCTCTATTGTGGGTCAACTTAAATCATTTATTGGACCTAGCAGTTGTTGGTATCTATGTATCAAGACTGGTTAGATAATTTGCAGGGTATACTCAGAATTTATAAAATCCAAATCAAGGCTTGTCTCTTTTGTGATTGTGGTCCTAGGAAAAGTTTGGATTTATGGTGAATTCAAGGATATAGGATTGGAAGTAGCAGTGAGATGAGTTAGGAATTTGATTGGCCACTTGTGTTATTTTATGTTATTGGTCTTCATCTTTTAAGTATTATTTATGGTTTAAATTCCAGCAAGCATAAATGCTTTAAACATTTTGGATAGGTTCAGGTTAAAAAAAATAGGAACATAAAGGTTTAGGATATAAAGGATACTGACCACTAGAGTAACTTTGAGTCTGTCAGCTGTGTATGGTTTACCATATGGATTGTGGACTTCACCCATGAGTTATGTGTTGGTTATAGATGATGTATATGATAGCGTGGGATGGATATATAATGGAATGACTTGACTTATCATGTTAGAACTTAGATGCATGTCCTATGATATGTGGTGATACCGAGTGTGGGGATATTATGACGGATCATTAATAGAAGTGGTGATTGTGAATACTTATGAATCAGAGTTGCATATTTGAGTGAGAGGACTAGTACTGGATATTGTTGATGTATGTCGGATTGGTGATTAATGTGTCGGATTACGTGATGTGTATTGATACTCGATTGATTGGAACTATTGGAATCATGAGTTGGTTGTAATGACTCGGGATTGATATAGACTTATGTTATTTACATTGAATGATGTTCAGTGATTAGACATGACTTATTTAGTTGAGTAATTGAGGACATATCAGATATGACTGGATTAGTTGAGTTGTGTCTTAGATTGATCTTGAGTTAGAAGTACCCAGAATCTATATTCCTTTTATTGGAGCCTGACTGATATTGAGATGAGATGGACATTGTTGGCATTTGGTATCTGATAGATGATATGTTGTTGATGTTGAGTATCAAGAGTAGATATTCTAGACCATAGGTTATTTGAGGATGATTCCCTTACTTCGATAAGATTCAGTATATGTTGACTTGATGATCTCGAGGACATACTATATACTTCATGATTAGTTATTGACTATTTCAGTTATCAGAGATGACGTATTATGATAGTGATCTACATTTTTGGAGTTTGATAATAGTTATTATTTGGTCTCAGTTGTTGAGGGTTATAGGATTAAAACATATTGGTGTTGAGGAGAGGAATAATTACAGATTCATTGATATGATAGTCCCCGTTTTGGATTGCACTGATACGGACTGATACTCAGTGATTCATGAGAATTGTATTGAGACTATAAGTTGATGGATTAGTTATTGATATCTCTTTAGCATGGATGGATGAGATTATGGTCAGCTTTAGTTGAGACCGTTCGTTGAGTAGTAGCTAGACTGTTACTGTTATTATATCTATGTTATTGTAGTTACTGGGAAATGATTGTTTGACCGTAACCACGGTACAGTCCTATTGTTCGTCGTATACACGGTTACTGTTACTGTTCACTGTTACTGATATCGTTCACCGTGTATACGATTACTGATTGACTGTTACTGTACTGTTATTGTTACTGTTACCATATCATCCCAGTGTTCTGGATAATATGGACATTGACTGATTTAACTGAATTGAATGAATAATAATGTAAATGGACAACTTACACCGGGATTGGGAAAATTGATAGAGGAGACAGCGTCTGTATTTTTGGTGGACCTAGGATACAGGTTGCGCAGCCGACTGAGGTTCCACTGCAGGTTCCTGGAGGATGACTGACATCCCATCTGTACTGTTACTGTTCCACTGTTTACACAGTGAGATTACTGTTACTGTTACTGAGTACCTAGCGGTACGGCCTGGTTCAGCGCCAGGAAACTGAGGCCGTGGTCCCGGGTATGTACGGACGGAACACCCTAAAGCATGGACAATGTCTCTTCTGTTAATTTCAATAACTCAGGACTCCGGTGACACGAGTAATAGGCGTAGTATGGGATGCGTCTATTACAGGTGGCAATTGGTGTTCGCTGACATAATAATGAAAATAAACTGTTAATGTATTGTGACTGACTATATCACCTGACTGTACATTTATATCACTGTGATAGACATGTAACTATAACCCTGACCAGACTTGGATGCCAACCTAGTGACACGTGATAGATTACATGCCTTGACATTGATTGCTTGTGTACTGTTATGACAGTTGTCTTCTACCTTTATTCATGTTGTTACCATGTATTTTACTGTTCATTTATTTATCTTATTATTTAGTTTCTTTTATATGCAATTGCTCTTGTTACTATTTATGCACATGGTTTCTTCTGCACGAGCTGTTTCCCCTTTACACACACACTCATTATGGTCGCGTTCTGACGACCCTGGGTTTGCACGTCCAGCTATTGGACGATTGT
>JAVJIF010027778.1:0-47194 GCA_038442645.1 Agave tequilana
ATCAAACGCAACCCCACGAGCAGATATAATAAAGCTAAATGGCATGCGTGCATAACAGGCACACGTGTACATAATCAAGTGATGTGGTCCAGGCATGCAGGTACAAGCAATAACAAGTAACATAAGGGAAATTAAAGGAACGACAATAAATCATGTATATCGATGAATCTGAAACTGAAAACATGCATAGAAGGCAGTATGAAGAGCATAGTTACTTATAAACATGCGGTAAATAAGTTAAACATGCAATAAATACAAGTATGGATAAAACTAGTTGTACAAGCTCAAATTAAATATTCATGGATTAATACGTCAAGGGGATAATCCAAAAAAGTAAACCCTCATCGATATACCACATATCTTATGTCGCCATGTTTAAATTGAGTTGCCTTAAGAGTAACAGAACTATAGTGTGTCTAGAGTAATCATCATATGTCATAAAGCAATGTGTCAACTCAGGGCATAACACTATAACTGGAATATAAAAGTATTTATTTTAAGTTATTCAATAATAATAATCAGTACTGTTGATATTTCAGTTGCCTCCTACCAGCGCCTCACATCACCGATAGTCTATATTAGAGTTTGCACTCTATAGAACTTATCCGGGCCTGATATCTGATTACCAAGACCCGAACAAAGGAGAGACCAAATATTACACGTTCCTAATATTATTACTGTTTGGTTGTTTTGTTATTCATCCGATCCATATACTTTTGTATGTGCTACCGGCACACATACATTCACTTATGAATAAGACGAGTTATTATTTGGAAACTGATAAATCTGATGGCTCATATTATAGTGGATCCCGTCTCTGCCGGGACTAGCTCAGGAGTACAGGCTGCTGCTTCTGGGGACTTATCATTACGCACCCTACACGACACTTCAGATTCAGGCTATTGCTTCTGGGGACTTTCATTACGCGCCCCACACGACACTTCAGAAAATTACAATTATACATATGACATCATACCGGTTTCTATCAGTTTCCCCCACCTCAGTGTAAGATGAGTACTTTATTATATATATTGCCTAAAGATAATGTCCATAAGATGTATACAATAATCCATAACCATGATTGTCTAATTACGGGGATTAACATGAGTATAATATTAGGAGTATAATATCTGGAGTCTCCCTGTTACAGGGGTTCAGGAACAGGAGCTCAGAAGTACCAGAAGTCTGGTAACAGCATAATAATCATGCCAAGTCCCCGAAAAAGTGATGAATATGCAATATAATACGGGTGTCAGGTATAACAGTAACCAGTCAGGTGTCACAATATCAGGTCAAGTGTACTTGTACTGGGTGATAGCATGTCAACTGTCAAGTGTTATTACGTCAGGTGTCAGGTATAGCATGGCAAGTACCGGTGTCGGATATCAAGTGTCAAGTATAGCATGGCAAGTACCGGTGTCAGATATCAAGTGCAAGTATAGCATGGTAAGTACCGGTGTCAGATATCAAGTGTTAAGTATAGCATGACAAGTACCGGTGTCAGATATCATGTGTCAAGTATAGCATGGCAAGTACCGGTGTCAGATATCATGGGTCAAGTATAATAAGGCAAGTATCAAGTGTGTACATGTCAGGGTCAGGTAACTAATATGTCGGTGAGAGTCACAACATCAAATATCAGGTATCAACCGGTCACATAACAAGGTACAAGGGAACAGTATAAACATTTCAAACTCTTCACAACCATATTTATAACAATAATAAATTTATCTTTTAATTAGCCATGCGAAGCCGAGTGAAGCGCGAGCAGATCTAGGCATACCCGGTATAATAACAGTTCGACAAACTATAATAACGGCCGGCAACTATTTATAAAACATGATAATTTTTAGAAATCACTCATATAACATATACTATCTTGCATAAAGAGACATCATATATTAAAAGGAAGATAATAATTATTAGACATAAAATGATGGTAATAAAGCATGCAATATCAAAAGTAATGTACTCGCCTAATACCGGAACGAAATATCGAGTAAAAATCGGAAAATCTGCGAACATGTGTAAGCAAGCTATTAGCCCATACTATATTAAAATATATACATATATATAATAAATATTATAAATATATTAGAGAGGGATGAGAGAGGAGAGAGAGAGTATAGGGTATTTTTTTAGAAGAGGAAAATAAGAATTAAAATGGGAGGGGTATGATTGAAATTATAAAGAAGTAAATAGGGGGTTAGGGAGGGGGTAGAAATGGAAAGGAGAGAAAAAGAAAAAAATTAAAAGAAAGAAAGAAAGAAAGAAGAAAGAAAGAAAGAAAGAAGAAAGAAAAAGAAAAAGGAGGAGGAAAAGGGTGGCCGGCAGCCGGCAGCGGCCGGCCGGCTGCCTGGCGGCGGTGCCGCTGCCTGAGGGCAGCCGGCGAGGAGGGGGCGGCAGCCTGGTCCCGGGGAAAGGAGGTGTGTGTGGGGGGTGGTTGTTGGTGTGTGTTGTTTGGTGTTGGTGGAGGTGGTGGTGGTAATGGTGGTGTTGGTGGTTGTGGTGGTTGTTGGAGTTGGTGAGGAGTTAGAGGAGGAGGAGGAGATGGTGGTTGGGGGTTTGGAAGTAGAGGAGGAGGTGGTTTGGAGGAGAATTTTTGGGAAGAAGATGAAGTTGTGGTGATGGGTTTGGATGAAATTGAAGGAGAAGGGTGTTTAGGGATGATGAAAGTGGAGAAGGAAGTGGGGTGGCTAGGGGTGGCGGTGCCGGTGGCTAGGGGCGGCGGTGGTGATGGCGGCTCAGGTGGTGGAGGCAACAGTTGAAGTAGGGGAGATTGGTTTTGGTTGAAGAAGTTGTAGTTGAAAATAAAAATAGAAAGGATAAGAAAGAAGAAGAAGGTTTTAATGGAGAGGAGGAGGAGGAGTTATGATGGTAGGGGATGGGCGGAGATGGGCTGCTCTGCAGCCCATCATGCTCTTCCTGCTGCTGCAGGCGGCTGTGGAAGAGGAGGCGCATAGTATGGGGGTGGAGTGTGGGGAAGAAAAGAAAGAAAAAGAAAGAATAATAGAGGAAAGGAAAAAAATAAGGAGAAAAGAAATGAAAATAATAAATTTTTTATTATTAAATAATTAATTTATTAGAATATCCTGGGAGTATAAAGCAGGGGAGTAGAGAAGGAAAAAGCAAGAAAAGAAAAGGTCAGTAAATAATATTATTATTTTAATAGGGCAAAAATTTGACTATTTTAGAAACGTTCCGAAAAATTCTCAAAATAGTAAATATTATTTTAAGATATTTTATGAAATCAGATTTGAGAAATTCTATCTAGTTTTCAAATTAAAAATTCTGAAATTTTCTAGCGATACCGGGACACCAGAATCGGTCAAATTTTGATAAATTTAGAAAAATCCCAAAAAATGTATTTATATAGAAAATAAAATTATAAGAAGTAACATGAAAGCTTTTTTAAAAATTCAATTCCATTTGAAAACTAAAAATCTGGGAATCGGTCAGCGATGCCGACCGACACCGATTTTGGAGATTTTGTAAAATAATTCTGAAAAATTCCATAAAATCATGAAAAATCTAAAATATTAGAAAACAATATTTGAAACTAAATTGGTCAAATTGGACTACCGAAAAGGTCAAATCAGGTGATATACTGGTATCGGGTTCCCGGTCCGGGTCAGAGCTGACTCTAGGTCTGAGAATCCAAATTCGATACCAAATATCATAGGCAATCGCAACTTAAATACAAATAATTGAAACAAAATGGTCAAAGAATTCGGAACACGCATCTGGGTATGTATCCCGGGAACGGGGTGCTACAATCTACCCACCTAGCAAAAATTTTGTCCTCGAAATTTCGATAAGGAAGGAGATGAACACAGAAGAAAATAGGGTTGATGGGATATCACGATAGAATGGATATGATAATGAAAAATTTACAACTCAAGACATGATAAAATGGGGATAGTGGTCACGGGCGTCACCTCCAGGGGTCCTCGTTCCAATATAGGGCACTACTCTCTGTTCCTCTTCATCTGATACTTCAGTTTTCTTGGCGGTCAAATGATATGCTTTCCACTTTCCTCCATCTGCTCTAACTCTTGGTCTTCTCTGTGCATGATTGTAGACATACTGCGGGGAAGGGAATGGAGTTCTCCCTTCGATCGGTCCTGGGTCCCTTCTTACCAGTGGTACTGGAAGTGTTGGTTGAATCGGGGTGGTACTCTCCATCCATCTGAATTAACAATTCCTTATCAAATGACCATCTGACCCACATGCTAAGCATACTTGTTTGCCATTCGGCAATCACTCTTGTAGTGTCCGAACTTCAGACAATACCCACATTTCATTTGCTGAGGGAGAGATTGGAGTAATTGCTCTGCTAGCGGGTATCCAGGGGTCTGACTGAGTCTGCACCTCCCTTCAACTGAAAGGGTCTCTTCACTGACTTCCTCTGCATCTCATCCTGACGCTTCTTTCCCAATCCCGCTCTACCTCACGAGTGACAATAAGGACCTGGGAATACGTCTTGAGTTGCTGGGGTATAAGAAACATCTGGATCTACATCCTCAGGCCTTGCTGGAATCTACTTGCTCGGTTCTCTTCATTGGCCACCATGTATGGCACAAACCGGCTCAGTCTCAGGAACTCTGCAACATACTCGTTTACAGTTTGGTCCCTCTGCTGCAAAAATTGCTCTTCCATCTCCTTCTGTGCCATCTTAGAAAAGAATCTCTCATAAAAACTCTTCGAGAAATTGTTGGCCCAAAAGCCATCACCCTAGTTTGATGATGATCAACTCATGAAGTTATGTTTACTAATGATCTTGTGTTTAATTAGTGACAGATTCATTATCAAGATCTTAGTAGGTGCATAGCTCAACAAAGGATAAAATGTCAAGATTTGGAGCTAGCACGGTGATCCAAGGAGCTTTTGGATCAAGCTTGGACCAAGTCAAGAAGATGAGAAGCCTTCAAGAGAAGACTTCAAGAAGATGAAGACTTGTGTCTAGGTATAAGATTTTGTTTTTGTTTTAGTTAAAAATGTAAAGGATAGATAGTTGGTGGATTGCTCAAGTATATATCACACACACACTCTTGATAGAATTGTTTTCATAAAAGATTTTTTAATTTAGAAAAGATTTTTCTTTGTGACAAAATACACGTTTGGCTTTTGGTATTTATCATATACATATCTTTAAACCAAAACCAAGTTTAGAGCTTTATGACAAAAACATAGATATTTCATTATGATTGTGTAGTGGATCATATCCATACACACTATGCCTTAAAAGTATATCTTATTTTTGTATTTGATGAAGATTTGGAAAAACATGTTTTGGAAAAATATTGTTTTGAAAAATACAATTTTTATCATGAGCCAAATATTTTCAAGTTACAAAAATAGTCCAATCTTTTATAACATGCCTTGATTTTGTGCAAGCATGTTTGTATATCAAAGTATATTGGTTAAACTATTTTTGTAGATTTTTATGTATTTTTGGGATTTATTTGAGCCAAAAAGACAAGCTTTTTAATCCCAAAAAATTATTTCAGGCTTCGTATAAGTCGACTAGTGACCTTTAATAGTCGACTAATACAGGAGTCGGCCGACCGGACCGGTCGACCGACGTGCACAAACGTGCACACCTTTGTGTACTGGAGGACGACCGACCGTGCCGGTCGACCGCTCCAGAGAGCAGAGCTCTCTGGAAAGTTCGGCCGACCGCACGGGTCGACCGACAGAGAGTTGGACTCTCAGCTCCAGTGGGTCGGTCGACCCTGGCGGTCGACCGTGGCTCCAACGGTCAGAAATCCGACCGTTGGCGGTCGACCGCACCGGTCGACCGGCAGCTCTGACAGACCCCAACGGCTAGTTTTCTGGCAGCCTATAAATTGGGGGCCTTGTCATTGTTTTGAGCCAAGATTTTCAAGTGGGTTTTCACCAGTTTTTCCTGAACTATTTAGAGGTTTTTCTCCACTTGATTTAGAGCAAATATTTCCAATCAAAAGGAGAGTTTATCAAGAGTGTTAAAAGAAAGTCTTTGAGTTTTCCTCCACCTTTCACATCCTTGTTTACTCACACCAACACTTGAGCATCCATTGATCTATCTACCCTATAGGGAGTGTTATTGTGAGAGGATTTTAGGTGATCAAGAGTTGTGATCATCAAAGTTCTACTTTGTTCATTTGAGGAGGCGGACGGTTGTGTTCGCATTGTTTAGGGTCCAAGTGTGGACTCGGTTGTTTCGGGTTCGGGTGCGAACTCATTGTTTGAGGTGCGGCCTCGGCGAGCGGTGGGCTTGCGGTGTGTATGGGACTAGAGAGTCCGAGGGCTTGTAGGTGTTGCGGCACCGAGGAGAGATCCAGTGGGATCTTGCATAGTGGAAATCCTTCGTGTGTCGAAGGCGGGGATGTAGAGCAAGTGTGCTCGAACCTCGAAACATACCCTTGTGTTTGCGATTGCTCACTCTCTCTCTCTCTTTGTCTCTTTTATATCTTGCATGCTATTTATTGTGCTTTCATTTACATGCTTGATATTCATTGTGCTCATATTGTATACTTGCTTGGGTTTGTTGACTAACACTTGTATTTAACCAAGAGAGCCAACGCGGCACCTCAACCCATTCAAGGGGAATCTAGAGGAGTTTGTCCAGAGCCCTTCACGGGGAATTTAGCAACACTCTTGTGTTATACATAGTGTTTAGTGTAAAAGTTTTAATTAGGTCATAATTGTTTTTAGCTTCCGCATTATTTGCATCATTCATCTTTATGTGACCATTAGATTAGCCTTCACCTATTCACCCCCCCTCTAGGTGAACCTTCACTGGTCCCAAGTGATGGGCTTCTCCAGCCTCGCTTCTTCTGCCAACCACCAAGTTCTCGCCACATCCTTCAGTTGTATCTTAGCCACTTCCACTTGATTCTCATCAGGAATTCGGGCTGCCTTCAGAAGATCTGTAGTATCAATCAGCCATTGCTCTACGTCCAACGGCTTCTCAGTACCCGAAAATGTAGCCGGCTGCAGTCTTCTGAAATCGGATACATTGCCAGGCCTCTACTATCTAGGTGCTGTCAATAATGCCTATCGCAAGAGCTTTGTCTGCTGATGCTGACTCTCCATCATTCCATGAAGTACCCTCATCATGCTGTCGCTCTCTCTATTGGAATTATCCGAGAAGTGCCAGGACCGTTACGGGTTCTCCGTCCCATATCTGAGTTGGTTGAAGGGATGATGGGAAGAAGCTGAAAGGAAAGATAGAAGGGTCTCAGGATCCAAGGAAAAGATTGCGAGGAAGGAATAGATAACACCGCACTTGCGATGGAATGTATATTCAAGACTCGTGCTCTCCAGCTGCAAATTAATACATCATTAATCTGCCAACTGGTTAAACTGAGGATGTTAGAGCCTAGGCTCTGATACCACCCTGTGGCGCCCCGATCCCGTGGGTATGGAGACGTCACTGCAACGTATATACGCAGGTCAGAAATACCCTTACGTATATACGCTAAGCATCAATACAGACAAGAATCAGAGTGCGGAAGCACAGTGGTAATATACATTCCAACAGAAAAGTACAAGTACATAGTCATTACAGAGAGTGATACAATATTACAGGCATATTACATCACCGGAAAATATAAAAGTATATCATATGAAGAGATATACAAAAGCTGAGAGGTGTTTACGAGCAGCAAGAGGGTCTCGAGAACCAAACATGAGAGGAACTGGGAGGAAGAGCTGCGGCGATGATCCAAGCTTCTGCTATACTCCGATCGTCACAGAAAGATCCGCTGCGTACTCTGATCAGCTACAGCAAGGCCACCAACGTCCAGTCTCTAGGATCTGGACATGAGAATTCAGGGTTGTCAGACGCAATCCCACGAGTAGATATAATAAAGCCAAATGGCATGCGTGCATAACAGGCACACGTGTACATGATCAAGTGATGTGGTCCAGGCATGCAGGTACAAGCAATAACAAGTAACATAAGGGAAATTAAAGGAACGACAGTAAATTATGTATATCGATGAATCTGAAACTGAAAACATGCATAGAAGGCAGTATGAAGAGCATAGGTACTTATAAATATGCAGTAAATAAGTTAAATATGGGATAAATATAAGTATGGACAAACTAGTTGTACAAGCTCAAATTATGGATTCACGAGACTGATACGTCAAGGGGATAATCCAAAAAAGGAAACCCTCATCGATATACTACATATCTCATGTCGCCATCGTCTGAGTTTATACAGTTTGAGTTGCCCTAAGAGTAACAGAACTATAGTGTGTCTGGAGTAATCATCATATGTCATAAAGTAAGGTATCAACTCAGGGAATAACACTATAACTGGAATATAAAAGTATTACATTTTAAGTCATTAAATAATAATAATCAGTACCGTTTGATATTTCAATCGCTACTCTACCAGCGCCTCACATCACCGATAGTTCATACTAGAGCTCGCACTCTGTAGAACTTACTCGGGCCTGATATGTGACTACCAGGACCCGAACAAAGGAGAGACCAAATATCACACGTTCCTAATATTATTACTGTTTGGTTGTTTTATGTTATTCATCCGATCCATATGCTTTTGTATGTGCTACCAGTACAAATACATCACTTATGAATAAGACAAGTTATTATTTGAAAACTGATAATCTGATGGCTCATAATTATAGTGGGTCCCGTCTTTGCTCGGGACTAGCTCAAGAGTACAGGCTACTGCTTCCGGGGACTTATCATTACGCGCCCCACACGACACTTTAGATTCAGGCTACTGCTTCCGGGGACTTATCATTACGCGCATACACGACACTTCAGATTCAAGCTACTGCTTCTGGGGACTTATCATTACGCGTCTCACACGACACTTCAGAATATCACAATTATAAATATGACATCATACCGGTTTCCATCAGTTTCCCCACCCCAGTGTAAGTTGAGTACTTTATTATATATATTGACCAAAGATAATGTCCATAAGATGTATACAGTAATCCAATAACCATGATTATCCAATTATGGGGATTAACAGGAGTATAATATCAGGAGTCTCCCTATTACAGGGGTTCAGAAATACAAGAGTTCAGGAGTACAGGAGCTTAGGAGTACCAGAAGTCTGGTAACAGCATAATAATCATGCCAAGCCCCCGAAAAAGTGATGAATATGTAATATAATACGAGTGTCAGATATAACAGTAACCAGTCAAGCGTCACAATATCAGGTCAAGTGTACTTGTACGGGTGATAGCATGTCAACTGTCAGGTGTTATTATATCAGGTGTCAGGAATCAGGTGTCAGGTATGGCAAGTACCGGTGTCGGATATCAAGTGTCAAGTATAGCATGGCAAGTACCGGTGTCAGATATCAAGTGTAAGTATAGCATGGCAAATACCGGTGTCAGATATCAAGTGTTAAGTATAGCATGGCAAGTACCGGTATCAGATATCATGTATGTTGGCCCAAGAGGTTACACTCTCCAATTGTTTTGTGTTTTGATGATGACAAACCAAATATGAGCTATTTGGTACTAACAAGTTTGTTAAGATAAGTTTCAGGTTTGTACCATGTTTAGAGACCATTCGCTTAGCTATTGCAAGAACTTCTAAGTTCCACAAAGCAAGGAAGGCAAATTGCACATCAAGGAAGGATCATAGAAGAGAAGGCACTAGCAAGGCATTGGATGGCTCAAAGACTTGAAGATAGCTCAAGAAGTCTTCATGTAATTTGTTTTTCAGTTTATAGTATGTTAAAGAATAGTGGATAGGTTTGAAGCTCTATCACACACGATTTTGCGCACATGCTTATTCCAAAATAATTTCTTATAAATTATACAAAAATATTTTGCATACAAGTTTTTGCCTACAGATATATATTTATGTTTTATACTATTCCCTGTTCAAAAGTATTTTTGTTAAAATCAAAATCCTCTTTGTTTTCTTTTCTAAAATCAATTTTTGACCTGATCCGGTCGACCGGGGCAGTCGACCGAGTCTGTGTCAGTCTGGTCCGGTCGACCGGACCAGTCGACCGAAGTTCTGGCAGATGCACGTATCCATGTGCATGTCTGTCGGTCGACCGGGGCGGTCGACCGGACTATTGTTTTTGCTCACAGGTTTTATCGGTCGACCGGGTCGGTCGACCGCTAGCCTATAACGGTCGAATTTTTGTACTACCGGTCGATCGGCCCAGTCGACCGATCTGACCGTTTGAACAGTAACGGGCAGATTTTTAAGAGCTGTTTATTTTTGTCTTTTGTGTTTAAAAATTCGTTTAAGGATATATTTTGATCTGATTACCTCCTAAACATCAGTAATTATGTTTTATCCCTAAACCCTAGCCCTCTCCTATAAATAGGGGTGTTTTGGGAGAGATTGGTTACAACAATTATTGCTAGAAAATTCAAAAGTTTAAGGCTTTCAAAAGAGACTTGTTTCTTGATTTTTGTGCTGAATTTCTCACTGATTTTCTGAAGGGTTTTTCAAATACTCTCTGATTTAATTCTCTTTTCTCCTTACTCACAAGAGCTTCATTCCTACTCAATATTCTCTAAGGACCTTTGTAAGGGAAGAGATATTTGAAAGAGAGAGTTTGTGGTCTTTTGACTACCAAGATAATTACTTGTTCTTGAGATTGTAGGAGTTGGGTACTCCATTGTATTTGAGATCTTTGTGATAGTGGAAGTGGTCGGAATCCTTCTGGGAAGGCGGGGAGTAGAGCTGGGTGCTCGAACCTCGATAACATATCCTTGTGTTTGCGATTGGTTTACATTCTTGCAATTCTTACTCTACTTTGCTTGCACTTATTACTTGCTCATCATACTTACTTGCTTGCATTCATCTTGTGATTCTTGATTGTGATTGTTATAGCTTTAAATATTTAAATTGCCCCTTGATTAGCATTATCACCTATTCACCCCCCCTCTAGGTGATTTTCAATTGGTATCAGAGCTTGGACTCTAGGTTTGGCTTAACATCCATAGAGAGATCCTTAATATTTGCTAATCAACATTCATTCATTCATTCATTCATCACTAGTAAACATGGCCAATAATATCAAAACCCCTCCTAAATTTGATGGACTTAATTTCCCAATTTGGAAGGTTAGGATGACTATATTTTGCAATTTTTGGGTAGCTTAGTGGCCAAGTCCTTGACTAAACCCTATGTAGCACCCGATAGTGATGAGAGCACTTGGACCGACTTCAACTTTAGAGAATATGAGGCTAACTCCAAAGCCCAAAACTCCCTATTAACCGCCTTGAATGAGGATGACCTTACACGGGTAATTCATTGCCAATCCGCCTATGAGATTTGGCAACACTTATTGGTCACACATGAAGGGACTTCACAAGTCAAGAGAGCTAAGATAGATCTCTTGATGTCTCAATATGAATCATTTAAAATGCTTGATGATGAATCCATTGATTGTATGATTACTCGTTTCACTAAAATTACAAATGGTCTTTCTTCATTAGGTGACGTCATCTCAAACGATCAAAAGGTGCGCAAAGTGATACGGGCTCTTCCTTCTTCATGGGAGATCAAGGCCACCACCTTAAGGAGTTGAACGACAAGGACGAGATGGACATCATTAGTCTCATTGGGAACCTAAAGACCCATGAGATGGAGAAGAAGGCAAGAGAAGAAGCCACTACCTCAAAGAAGAAATCCATAGCCTTCAAGACTTCATCCACCAATGATGATGAAGACGAAGAAGAAGATGAGGAGCTAACTCTACTTGTGCGGAATGTCAAGAGGTTGTACCGAAAGAACAAGTTCAACTTCTGGAGAAGATTCGAAGGCAAAGAGGAGCGGAAGATCATTTGCTATAATTGCCGCAAACCCGGACATATCATGACGGATTGTCCGGAGTTCAAGAAGAAGATGACTTCCTCCTTCAAGCCAAAGAAACCGGAGGAGAAGAAAGCCTACAAAGCAACATGGGATTCGGAAAGCGAGTCCGAAGAGGAGGTGGATCAAGCTAATATGTGTTTCATGGCAAACACACCTAAGGTAACCCCTCAATCCCTTGATGATGAAGATGATGAACTAAGTAAGGAAGTTCTAGTTCATGCCTTTGTAGAACTTTCTGAAACTTATGATAATAAGAAACTTGAATGCTTAAAATTACAAAAAGAAGTTGCTTTTCTTAAGAATCAACTTGCCATTGTTTCTAAAGAAAAAGATGATGTTTCTTCTAATTTCATTCCATGCAAAAAGAATTTTGTGCCTACAAGAGTACTTGTAAGGCAAAATCTCCTATTATTGATGAAAAAGAAATTTCTTCTTTTAAATCCAAAATGAATGATTTCGAAAAAGTTTTAAATGATTGTGCTTTCAATACTAAGAAACTTGAGAACATGTTTTCTAAAAAGCACACTTCACATGCTAACACTTCACAAGCTAAAAATTCTCATGCTAACACCTCTCATGCTCATGCTCACAATGCTCATGCTCACAAATCACACACTCACTATACTTTTAAATATGGTAGAGTATATAGATGCACATATTGTGGTAAAATGGACATTTAGCTAAGTTTTGCTATGATCAACTAAATAGAACAAATAATCTTGTTTGGGTTCATGACACTAACCCTAGAGGACCCAAGAAAATGTGGGTAGCAAAATCAAGTCTTAAATTGTTTGATGCAGGTACACACCAAAGCTCCAAGACGTAGGGAGCGGTGGTACCTTGATAGTGGTTGTTCAAGACACATGACATGGGACATCAACAACTTCACAACCCTATCAAGGTACATGGAAGGTGGCACCGTCACCTTCGGGGATGACTCCAAAGGAACTATCATCGGTATAGGTAACATTCAAATTGGTGCATCTCCTATTATTGAGAATGTTGTTTTAGTAGATGGTTTAAAACATAATTTGCTTAGTATTAGTCAACTTTGTGATCGTGGACTTAAAGTTGTTTTTGATGATGCTTCATGCAAGATTTTTGATGTTAAATCCGATGTTTGTATTCTTACCGGTTTTCGTGATAATAATGTTTATATCATTGACATGCTTAATTTAGATTGTTCTACTAAATGCTTGAATGCTTTTGATGAAAATTCTTGGCTTTGGCATAGAAGATTAGGACATGCATCTTTTGACCATATTTCTAGGATTAATTCAAAGGAATTGGTGAAGGGTATACCTTGCTTGAATTTTGAGAAAGACCGCATTTGTGGTGCGTGCCAACTTGGAAACAAACCAAGTCTTCCTTTAAACCAATCAAGGATATCATGTCAACTAGGCCTTTAGAATTAATTCATATGGATCTTTTTGGACCAACTAAAACTAAGAGTTTAAATGGAAGTAGATTTGCATTTGTTTTGGTTGATGATTTCTCCCGTTTTACTTGGGTTTTCCGATTTTGAGAATAAGAAGTGATAGAGGTGGTGAGTTTGTTAACCAACTCTTCATGACTTATTGTGATGAAAAGGGAATTAAGCATGAAATGTCTTGTCCTAGAACTCCACAACAAAATGGAGTTGTAGAAAGGAAAAATAGAACACTTCAAGAGATGGCTAGGACAATGATAAGTGAATATGACCTCCCTCAATATTTATGGGCCGAGGCCGTAAACACCGCATGCTATATATCAAATCGTATTTATTTGTGCAAAAATTCTTCAAAAACATCATTTGAAATGTATCATTCTAGAAAACCAAATGTTGCATATTTTAAAGTTTTGGATGCAAGTGTTTTGTTTGAATACTAAGGATAATTTGGGTAAATTTGATGCTAAGGCTTATGAGGCTATCTTTGTTGGATATTCCTCTACTAGCAAAGCATATAGAGTTTTCATTAGATCTTCTCAAACCATTGAAGAATCCATGCATGTTAAATTTGAAGAATCTAATGTGTTTGTTGAGAATGTTGTAGAGTTTGAACCATTAGGTGAAGACATGGAGAGACTATCCTTGAAGGACTCACCCGCTCAAGAAGAAAAGCTAGACCCTATTGGTGAAGTTCAAGAGGATAAGGAGGAAAGCACTCAACCGCTTCCTAAAGCTTGGAGATACGCTACAAATCATCCTAAGGAGCTCATCTTGGGTGATGCATCTAAAGGAGTCACAACGCGCTCCAAACTCCATGACCTATGTGGTAACTTTGCTTTCATTTCTCATTTTGAACCCAAAGGCATTCTCGAAGCCGAGACGGACCCATATTGGTTGCTTGCCATGCAAGAGGAACTCAATCAATTTGAGCGCAATCAAGTTTGGCACCTTGTTCCTAAGCCCCACGATAGACCAATAATTGGTACTAAGTGGATCTTTAGAAACAAGATGGATGAGTCCGGAAATGTCATTAGGAATAAAGCTAGGTTAGTGGCCCAAGGTTACACTCAAGTTGAGGGAATTGACTTTGAGGAGACCTTTGCACCCGTAGCACGGCTTGAAGCCATACGGATGACACTAGCTTTTGCATGTTTTAAAAATTTTAAACTTTTTCAAATGGATGTGAAAAGTGCATTTTTAAATGGTTTTATTAATGAAGAAGTTTATGTTTCTCAACCTCCCGGTTTTGTTGATCATGTTCATCCCGATTTTGTTTTAAACTTGATAAAGCTTTGTATGGATTGAAACAAGCTCCAAGAGCTTGGTATGAAAGGCTTTCAAGTTTTCTCATTTCAAATAATTTTATTAAAGGCAAAGTAGACACAACTCTTTTTACTAAGCATGTTGATAATGATATTTTAATTGTGCAAATTTATGTTGATGATATAATTTTTGGATCTACTAATGAGCTTTTATGCAAGGATTTTGAGAAAGTAATGCAACTAGAATTTGAAATGTCTTCCATGGGTGAGCTAAATTTCTTCCTTGGACTCCAAATCAAGCAATTGCAAGAGGGAACCTTCATTAACCAAGCCAAGTACGCAAAGGAGCTAGTAAAGAAGTTTGGGCTTGAAGGATCAAAGGCTTGCAACACTCCAATGGCAACTACAACCAAGCTTGATAAGGACGAACAAGGTAAAAATGTTGATATTAAATTATATAGAAGCATGATAGGAAGTCTTTTATATTTGACAGCAAGTAGGCCGGATATCATGTTTAGTGTGTGTCTTTGTGCTAGATTTCAATCGTGTCCTAAAGAGTCTCATCTTATTGCGGTAAAACGCATTATTCGTTATATTAAGGGCACTATTGGAATGGGTCTTTGGTATCCGAAAACTATAGATTTTTCTATGACTAGTTATTCGGATGCCGACTATGCGGGTTGTAGAGTAGATATAAAGAGTACTAGTGGGACATGTCAATTTCTTGGTAATTGTCTTGTTTCATGGTCCTCTAGGAAACAAAACTCCGTAGCTCTCTCAACCGCCGAGGCGGAGTATGTTGCCGCGGGGGCTTGTTGTGCACAAGTCCTTTGGATGAAACATACTCTCCTTGACTTTGATTTGCACTTTGATCATATAAAAATATTTTGTGATAATACTAGTACTATACACATGACCAAAAATGCAAATCAACATAGTAAGACCAAGCACATTGAGATTAGATATCACTTTCTTAGAGATCATTTTGAGAAAGGTGATATAGATATTGATTATGTTTCCACGGATTTACAACTAGCCGATATTTTCACTAAACCCCTTGATTTTGCTAGATTTTCGTTTATTTGTGGAGAACTTAATGTTCGTATTATTGAATAGACATGTTTTTCATAACCCTTTTTGATGTATGACAAAAAGGGGGAGAATAAGTTTACATGAAAAAAATAAGTTCATTTGGTCTTGGTTCCATATGAATTTATATGCTTTAATTTTAAAGATTTGTTTATGAGTTTTATGTTTATGTATGTATGAGTTTTTGAATTCATGTATTCTTGTGTTTTAGTTGTTTGGTATTTTTGGTATCAAGAGCAATTTTTGTGTTTCAATAATTGGTGCATCATTTCAATTATTGGTATCTAGAGCATATTCTTGTGTTTATGTATAGCATAATTTGAGGGGGAGTTTTCTCCTCCCTATATTTTTGTTAATAGCATATTTGTTTTGTCATCATCAAAAAGGGGGAGATTGTTGGCCCAAGAGGTTACACTCTCCAATTGTTTTGTGTTTTGATGATGACAAACCAAATATGAGCTATTTGGTACTAACAAGTTTGTTAAGATAAGTTTCAGGTTTGTACCATGTTTAGAGACCATTCGCTTAGCTATTGCAAGAACTTCTAGGTTCCACAAAGCAAGGAAGGCAAATTGCACATCAAGGAAGGATCATAGAAGAGAAGGCACTAGCAAGGCATTGGATGGCTCAAAGACTTGAAGATAGCTCAAGAAGTCTTCATATAATTTGTTTTTCAGTTTATAGTATGTTAAAGAATAGTGGATAGGTTTGAAGCTCTATCACACACGATTTTGCGCACATGCTTATTCCAAAATAATTTCTTATAAATTATACAAAAATATTTTGCATACAAGTTTTTGCCTACAGATATATATTTATGTTTTTATACTATTCCCTGTTCAAAAGTATTTTTGTTAAAATCAAAATCCTCTTTGTTTCTTTTCTAAAATCAATTTTTGACCTGATCCGGTCGACCGGGGCAGTCGACCGAGTCTGTGTCAGTCTGGTCCGGTCGACCGGACCAGTCGACCGAAGTTCTGGCAGATGCACGTATCCATGTGCATGTCTGTCGGTCGACCGGGGCGGTCGACCGGACTATTGTTTTTGCTCACAGGTTTTATCGGTCGACCGGGTCGGTCGACCGCTAGCCTATAACGGTCGAATTTTTGTACTACCGGTCGACCGGCCAGTCGACCGATCTGACCGTTTGAACAGTAACGGGCAGATTTTTAAGAGCTGTTTATTTTTGTCTTTTGTGTTTAAAAATTTGTTTAAGGATATATTTTGATCTGATTACCTCCTAAACATCAGTAATTATGTTTTATCCCTAAACCCTAGCCCTCTCCTATAAATAGGGGTGTTTTGGGAGAGATTGGTTACAACAATTATTGCTAGAAAATTCAAAAGTTTAAGGCTTTCAAAAGAGACTTGTTTCTTAGTTTTTGTGCTGAATTTCTCACTGATTTTCTGAAGGGTTTTTCAAATACTCTCTGATTTAATTCTCTTTTCTCCTTACTCACAAGAGCTTCATTCCTACTCAATATTCTCTAAGGACCTTTGTAAGGGAAGAGATATTTGAAAGAGAGAGTTTGTGGTCTTTTGACTACCAAGATAATTACTTGTTCTTGAGATTGTAGGAGTTGGGTACTCCATTGTGTTTGAGATCTTTGTGATAGTGGAAGTGGTCGGAATCCTTCTGGGGAAGGCGGGGAGTAGAGCTGGGTGCTCGAACCTCGATAACATATCCTTGTGTTTGCGATTGGTTTACATTCTTGCAATTCTTACTCTACTTTGCTTGCACTTATTACTTGCTCATCATACTTACTTGCTTGCATTCATGTTGTGATTCTTGATTGTGATTGTTATAGCTTTAAATATTTAAATTGCCCCTTGATTAGCATTATCACCTATTCACCCCCCTCTAGGTGATTTTCAATGTAACAAGTATAGCATGGCAAGTACCGGTGTCAGATATCATGGGTCAAGTATAACAAGGCAAGTATCAGGTGTATACATGTCAGGGTCAGTTAACTAATATGTCGGTGAGAGTCACAACATCAAATATCAGGTATCAATCGGTCACATAACAAGATACAGAGGAACGGTATAAACATTTCAAACTCTTCACAACCATATTTATAACAATAATAAATTTATCTTTTAATTAGCCATGCGAAGCCGAGTGAAGCGGGAGCAGATCTAGGCATTCCCGGTATAATACCGGTTTGACAAAGTATAATAACGACCGGCAGCTATTTATAAAACATGATAATTTTTAGAAATCACTCATATAACATATACCAACTTGCATAAAGAGACATCATATAATAAAAGGAAGATAATAATTATTAGATATGAAATGATGGTAATAAAGCATGAAATATCAAAAGAAATGTACTCGCCTAATACCAAAACGAAATATCGAGTAAAACCCAGGAAATTCATGAACACGTGCGAGCAAGCTATTAGCCCATATTATATATTAAAAATATACATATATATATAATGAATATTATAAATATATTAGAGAGGGATGAGAGAGGAGAGAGAGAGAGAGTATAGGGTATTTTTTTAGGAGAGAAAAATAATTAAAAGGGGAGGGTATGATTGAAATTATAGAGATGTAAATAGGGGGTTAAGGAGGGGGTAGAAATGGAAAGGGAGAAAAAGGAAAGAATTAAAAGAAAGAAAGAAAGAAAGAAGAGAAGAAAGAAAGAAAGAAGAAAGGAAAAAGAAAAGGAGGGGAAAGGGTGGCCGGCGGCGCCATCGCCGCCTGAGGGCAACCGGCGAGGAGGACGGCGGCCTGGGCCCGTGGAAAGGAGGTGAGGGGGTTGTTGGTGTGTGTTGTTTGGTGTTGTGGAGGTGGTGGTGGTAGTGGTGGTGTTGGTGGTTGTGGTAGTTGTGGTGATTGTTGGAGGTGGTGGGGAGTTAGAGGAAGAGGAGATGGTGGTTGGGGGTTTGAAGTGGAAGAGGAGGTGGTTTGGTGGAGAATTTTGGGGAAGAAGATGAAGTTGTGGTGATGAGTTTGGATGAAATTGATGGAGGAGGAGTGTGTTTGGGGATGATGCAAGTGGACAAGGAAGTAGGAAGGTGGGGGGTGGCAGCGCCGGTGGTTAGGGGCAGCGGTGGTGGCGGCTCAGGTGGTGGAGGCGGCGGTTGAAGTAGGGGAGATTAGTTTTGGTTGTAAAAGTTTTAGTTGAAAATGAAAATAGAAAGGATAAGAAAGAAGGGGGTTTTAATGGAGAGGAGGAGGAGGAGCAGGAGATATTATAGTAGGGTATGGGGGGAGATGGGCTGCAGAAGCAGCCCATCATGCTCTGGCTGCTGCTGCAGGCGGCTGTGGAAGAGGAGGGCGCAAGGTATGAGGGTGGAGTGTGGGGGAAGAAAAGAAAGAAGAAAAAGAAAGAATAATAAAGGAAAAGGAAAAAAATAAGGAGAAAAGAAAAGAAAATAATAAAAAATTTATTATTATATAATTAATTTATTAGAATATCCTAAAGCAGGGGAGTAGAGAAGAAAAAAGTAAGAAAAGAAAAGGTCAGTAAATAATATTATTATTTTAATAGAGTAAAAATTTGACTGTTTCAGAAATGTTTTGAAAAATTCTCAAAAATAGTAAATATTATTTTAAGATATTTGGTGAAATCGGATTTCAGAAATTCCATTTAGTTTTTAAATTAAAAATTCTATAATCTTCCGGCGATATTGGCGGACATCAGAATCGGTGAAATTTTGATAAGTTTAAAAAAATTTTAAAAAATGTATTTAGATAAAAACTGAAATTCTGAAAAGTAACATGAAAGCTGCTTCTAAAAATTCAATTCCATTTGAAAACTAAAAATCCGGGAATCGGTCAGCGATGCCAATAAACACCGATTTTGGAGATTTTGCAAAATAATTCTGAAAAATTTCAGAAAATCATGAAAAATCTAGAATATTAGAAAACAGTGTTTGAAACTAAAATCGGTCAAATCAGACTTTCAAAAAGGTCAAATCAGGCGGTATACTGGTATCGGGTTCTCAGTCCGGTTCAGGGCTGACTCTAGGTCTGAAAATCCAGATCCGATACCAAATAACATAGGAAATCACAACTTAAATACAAATAATTGAAACAAAGTGGTCAAAGAATTCGGGACACGCATCTGGGTACGTATCCCGGGAACGGGGTGCTACATTTTTCTTGTTGCAAAGATAACTATAACTCTTGTGGTTAGTTTAGTATAACTCGGGTCATATGTAATTACCCACTCATACCAGAACTTACCTGATTACCTGACCCAATCCGAACCCACCCAAAACGCATGGGTAGGGTTTAGATTAAGTTGTTTCTTTGCCCATTAAGTTTTGGGTGGGTTAAGCGGAAGCTTTAAATTACGAGTTGGGTATAGAATTCCCTCCAAACCCACCCAACTGACCCATTGACACCCCTAACTCCATATGTTGGATGTGTATTTGGTTTTAGAGGAAAACTTGAGTTCCCCTCATTTTGCCTTTAGTTTTTAGTCCTACATTGGATAACAAAAAATGTTGAGTGGTTTATATACCAACTCTTTCATTGTCTATTGTAATGAGTGTTAGACCATGAGCCACACTCCTCACACATGCGCACAAGTGCCGAACTGAATCGGGCCGGGCTCGGGTCGGGTGGCGCGCACCCATGACCTACGAATACGAATGCAGCTTCGTTAAAAGGGTTCTTGGACATGCTACATTTTGGAAATTATTTTTTGTCCTTCAGAGCTAACTCTGAGCTTCTGGGCAAAGTGACCCGAGTATCTGAACTCGGAATAATTTCCGAGCACTTGACCTCGGAATCATTCCCGAGTACTTGGACTCAGAGTGGACCCCGAGCACTTGGATCTCAAGATCATCCTGAGCACTTGAACCTCGGATTCTTTCCTGAGCACCTAGAGACGCGGTGTATTTTTCAAGCACTTAGACTCAGAATATTCTTGAGCTCAATCTCATTCTCCCGAGTACTTCACAGTTTTGATTTGTAACATGCGGAGTTGTTGCACATTAATTGCAATCAACCTGAATGTGCGCTTAATTTATGCGGGAATGTTAGTAACGGGTAGAGTTCTGTACCTATAAATATAGCTTCACTCTGTTCATTCTCTAACACACAAAAATCTGAGATTTATAGCTACATTCCTTTTCTCCCACTCTCATATTTCTTTAAGTTTTACTTCATTTTTTGGGTAACTATTCTCTGTCTGAGAAAGAGACTCTACCTACTGTCCTAAGCCGAGTGCTAATGATTCCGGGGGATTCTTTTACCGCTACTGAAAAAAGTCGAACCAACATTTGGGCAAGGAGACGTGCTTTTGATCCTTTAGGGCAGCGATTACGCGACTGCATTCCCCAGGCCAGATTATTTACATTCTTACTTCTTAATTCCGTTTTAATTTTTGTAGCAGAATGCTAGGAAGTTAATTTAATATATTTTGTCAAGAAATTAATTTGCATCTTTTAGGAAATAGCACAGTTTACAACCAATAATCTGAAGGATCAAAATTATTATAATTGTTATTTCTTATTTTCATGCTATAATCTGTTTCTACTTTGCATAAATATATAACACTTACTACCTGCATGCTCTGAATTGTCTAATTGTTGTCCTATGATAGTGTATTTTTATGCTAGATTAATTAGAAATTAATATGAAATAATTCTTTAATTCCTGAACTGCTCATTATTTTATTCTAGCTGTAATTTCTTTATCTTGTTAGATCTTTTGTCACATTATCATACTAGAATTTTATTTTAATCTACCTACTAATTGAACTCTGACATCCTCAATAATTTGGAATACAGATTCAATAGCTTCCTTCTGTAACTATAGTCAATCCTGACCACTCTAAGGGTGTGAAACCTGAAAAATTCACTGGCACATATTTTAAGAGGTGCATAAATCAGATGAAGTACTGGTTGACTACTTTAGAACTTATTTCAGTCATTGATGATTCAATTCCTGCACGTTCTCTTAAATAATCACCTGCACAGTCATCACCTACTGAATCTCCTCCTTCAACTCCTTCATCAGACATCTATTTGAAACCCGAGGAGATTGACTGTCATTGTCCCCATAGGATTCTTAGTGCACTCTCTGATAGTCTATATGACATATATTATGAATATAAGAGCCAAATAATTGCGGACAACACTTGAGGAAGAATATAGCCTCGATGATATTGAAATTGAAAGATTCACCTCCTCTTCCTTCAATAAATTCATGATGTCTGATAACAAAGCTATCAGTCATAACCTTCATGAATTTAAGATTTTATCTGACACTTTCAATCGAAAGGGAACCAATTCTTTGACGATTACAAGGTGTCTTGTCTCATCGATAAACTCCCTCCTTCCTGATCAGTCTTTGCTGAAGACGTCCGTCACAAGTAAAGTGACCTTACTCTTGTTCAAGGCCTTAAAGCGATTCGCATAGAAGACCAGCATAGGCAAAAATCTAAATCCAAGTCTGAACTGAAAGCCAAGGTCAACATGGTGGAACTGAAGTCCAACTCTTTTAGGTTAGGTTCCTCTCTTCTTATCGTCATTCTATCACTTACTCCTCAGATTGGTGGTTAGACTCATGAGCCAATATTCATATCTGCACTGATCGCTCCTGCTTTAATGTGACACCCTGTTTTCAAGAATACGTACTTAGTTACGTATTCAGATTCTCAATCGTATTGTTTGATTTACTTCCCGTATTTGTTTTTATTTTATGATTACTTTTATGATCATTTTGCATTTCCGGTTCGTAGACTCAGAGTTAGCCCCAATCTGAACCGGGGACCCGATCCTAATGTATCGCTCGATTTGATCTTTTCGATAGTCAAATTTTATCAATTTTGTTTCAAACATTGTTTTATCATATTTTAGATTTTTTGAAAATTTTCCGAATTAAATTGTAAAATCTTCAAAATAGGTGTCGACCGGTATCGCCGGTTAATTTCAGGATTTTTAATTTACAAACGGAGTCCGATTTCAAAATCGTTTTCACATTATCTCGTAAAATCACATTTTCTATCTTAATATATTTTTGAAAAATTTTGGACTTGGAAACTTTGTGTTGATTAGAATGGTTCCTAAGCAATGTATTAATGAGAATTCTACAAATACGTAAGGTAAACTGTTGCCTACTACTACAAGATTGTTGAATCGGTACACTTAAAGCTTTCCCCTGGTAATATAGGTGTAACATCTTCTTCCGTGGGGTACTATCTGTTAGAATTTTACCTTGTTTTCAAGAAGAGATGATGGTCCAAGAAGATTCAATCGAATTGGAGAAGAAGAAGAATGAGAAAAGAATCAGATCAAGCAGAAGGAGACAGAGAAGTTGATCAATAGAATCTATTAGTCGACTGATGGTGTTCAAGAGAAACTCAGACATCTGCAAGAGTCGACTAATTGAAGGTTTGACTCATACATGAATTAGTCGACTAATGAAAAATATAAGTCCACTAATCTGGTCGTGATGAGTTTGTTTCTGATTCGTATTTCTATCCGATTGAATTTCTTTTTGGCGGAGTATGAATACGAATCAATTCTTATTCAATGAAGATTTGTTTTTAAAGTTTGAAGGATTTAGAATTCTTCTAAAACAAGGAAAGTTTTTCAAGTATCTAACGGTCAAGATCATCTCATAGTCTGAATAAGATTTGTATTGTAAAGTTTTGTAAATAAAGATTGTAATCGAATGCACTGAATAATCTCGAACGAAGAAGATCAGAGAAAGCCAAGAAAGAGAGACGAAGGTGACGGGATATAGAGAGAAAATATACTTTTATAATCTAAGTGTAGATTTAACGAGAAGGTGAATACTCTTGTGGGATCAAGGGAAAGTTTAGATCTCTATTGTACTAATTTATTAATAATATTTTCTCAAGTTCTCTCCCCGTAGATGTACGCCAAGTTTGGGCCAAACCACGTTAAATTCTCGTGTTATTATTGTTATTACTCTTTTGTCTTAGTATTGTCAGTTTGCTCTACAATAGTTTTTCTTTTGCAAGTACTGATTATATCGTCAAGATTTTCCGCTGCGCACAACAATTGGTATTACAGTGCTAATTATTTTTTCAACATTGGTATCAGAGTTAAAGGTTGACGAAAGGCGATATATTGAAGATAGGAAGTTCTACGATAAAGTTTGAGGTCGAGAAGTTCAATAACAAATGAAACTTCAATTTATGACAAAAGACGGTGAAGGCGTTGTTGGTGCAATAAGATCTTCACAGAAACTTGTAGTAAAAGTCAGCAAAATCTGCAGGTACGTCAGATGAGGATTGAGAGGAGATGGATATGAAAATGGCAAGCACGATCAACTATGCCTCACATACGAGGTTATGTACAACGTGATGGATGAAGAAACGACTACAAGATTGTGGTCAAGATTAGAAATATTGTATATGACAAAAAATCTCTCCAACAAGTTGTATCTCAAGAAACAATTATATGGGCTACACATAAAGGAAGGGACAACAGTGTTGGAGTATTTAAACTTCTTCAATAAGGTCATCAACGAGCTTCTAGCAGTTGATGTTAAGATCAATGAGGAGGGCAAGGGTTGACACTTCTTAATTCGCTTTCACAGTCATATGATCACATCATCACCATCATGCTCTGGTAAGGAAACTTTCATGAAGGAGGTTACGTCAACTCTCTTATCTAATGAGATCAGAAAAAAGTCAAATAAAAAAGAACATGAAGGATGGAGTTTGGTGGTCACGGGAAGAAAAGGAAAGGTGAAGGAAAGAAATCCAAGCTCATCGAAGGCGTGTCACTTTTGTCACAGGAAAGATCATTGAAAAAATGACTGTAAGAATCGACAAGAGTGGTTGAAGAAGTAGAGGCAAGTTGTGGAGGCAAAGTAGCAATGAGCGGTGTATCAGACACAGAAATATTAATGCCTTCCCACATTGAAGACAACACTTCTCAAGGTAAAAACTGAATATTTGATTCTGCTAGTACGGTTCATGTATGTTCCAAAAAGGAACTGTTCAACTTCTTAGTTGCAAAGGAAAAAGAGATTGTCAAGATGATGGATAGCTCGGCTTGCGAGGTCATCAACACTGGGACAATCAATGTTGTTACAGAAAGAAATGGGACATGCATGCTCTGGAGGCGGTTCGGTATGTCTTTGGAGGCACGGTACGATCTAATATTCATATGGGTGCTCGATGAAGAAGGATGCCAGACCCAAGTGTAACAAGGCGTCGTCACAGTTAGCCAAGAAGATAGGGTAATCTTGAAAGGAGAGAAGTGTGAAGGGTTATACAAGCTGAAGGAAGGAAACTCAGTTCGAGGTGGAGTTTCAGAGATAAGCTTGGAAGGGAGCTCATCAAGAGATGGAGCATCAAGGAAGACTGTAAAGCAACGTGAGCCGGGTCAAAGTGTTGCAGGATAGAGAAAGTGCATTCGAGAAAGATCCGAGATGGCCCAAGTCATGACGGTAAATCAGCCAAAGGCCTCGGGGAGATGAGCAAGAGTTAAAGGCTTCACAATATAGTTACAACCAAGGAAAGAATCAATGTAGTACTCCAAAATCTCAAGGTGTTTTGCTAAAGGCTCGAAAAACAAGTCAAGGTAGAGTTTATTAAGATTTTGCCTTATTTTTAAGAAGAGATGATCTAAGAATATCCAATCAAATTAGAGAAGAAGAACAAGAAAGAAGCAGATCAAGTAGGAGGAGACAGATAAGTCGACCAACAGAATCTATTAGTCGACTGATGGTGTTAAATAGAAACTTAGACATCTACAAAAGTCAACTAATTGAAGGTATTAGTCGACTCATACATGCATTAATCGACTAATGAAAAGTATAAGTCGACTAATCTAGTCGTGCTGAGTCCACTTATGATTCGTATTTCTATCTGATTGGGTTTCCTTTTATGGTGGAGTACAAATAGGAATCAGTTCCTATTTAATGAAAATTTATTTCTAAAATTTGAAGGTTTAGAATTCTTCTAGGTCAAAGAAAGTTCTTCAAACATCTGACGATCAAGATCATCTCATAGTCTGAATATGGTTTGTATTGTAAAGTTCTATAGATAAAGATTGTAATCTAATGCATTGAATAATCTCGAACAAAGAAGATCAGAGGAAGTCAAGAAAGAGAGAGGAAGGTAATGGTGCATAGAGAGAAGGTATACTCTTGTAATCTAGGTGTAGATTTAAGGAGAAAGTAAATACTCTTATGAGATTAAGAGGAAGGTTAGATCTCTATTATACCAAGTTTATTAATAATACTCTCTCAGTTCTCTTCCGTGAACGTACGTCAAGTTTGAGCCGAATCACATTAAATCCTCGTATTCTTACTCTTTTATCTTGATATTGCTAATTTTCACTACAATAATTTTTTTACAAGTACTGATGATATCGCCAAGGTTTTTTGCTGCACACATCAATTGGTATCAGAGCCGTCAGTTGTTTTCCCAACACTATATGTTCCTTTTTATTTTTTGTGAGATGAGAACCTGGGCAAAAATATTCGTATTTAAACGAAATCTAAGCAAAAAAGAAAGGGTATTTAAAAAGATTGTCTTCTACTATTATAATACAAATCTTGATTTCCTAACAATTGTCTCATAATGTACTCTCATTTCTTTTTCTACATCTTTCAAATTAAAAAAGTTAAAAAGTTATTTTATAACTAACATCATACTTTATATTACTCTCATATTAAATGTTATTATTATATGGATCCATTTTTTTTTATTAATTTTCAATGTTTTTATTCCATATTTATTATATATATATTATTCGAACAAAATATTTAATCAAAAGTTTCACTACTTAATCAATGATTCTATAATTTCATTTTGTGAATACATTACAAATTTAATATGTAATTTTATCTAAATAGATTTTCATTTAAATTTCTTTATATTGATTGTTCTTCTTACCTTCCGCATCACACGTGCCAATAATCTAGTAATAATAATGAAAATGTTCAGATGTCCATTGAATTGTGTTTAAAAAAAATACTTCAAAAAAATAGGTGTTGAAAAAGCTAAATAAAGATCCAATTTTATGTGTCAATCACTTGCTTTATTTAGATCATATATATTCAACAAATGTATCATCTATTTATTAATGATAAGCTTTTTTTGTGTTTTTTAATTTATTTTAGTTGGAGGATAACTAGATTTACTAAGTATGAACAAAGATTTATGATTAAGTCACAACAAAAACTGTCAAAAAATCAAACAATATTAATATTAACATTTTCCTAAAGTTTTATTAAAATATTGCTTTAAAAAATCATAATAAATGCTATCAAAACATGTTTAAAACAGGTAAAGAGATTTGGTAAATTCATTTATCATCTTAAATTCATTTTTCATTTTCTTTCAAACAAACTTTTAAATATGCTCATTTGGATTCAGGAAACCGCCAACACCAGCTCAGATTTTTCTCATCATGGTGTTTGTAGAAATGCCAGTGCTTATACATTATCTCAACACATTTCACTGAAAAAAAGAAAAAACAAAATGCTTTGTATCTATCAAATTTCATATATTTATGCCTCTTCTATCTCAAATCTTAAAGACCAAATTGTTTCTTTTCCTCAAAAAAAAAAAAAAAAAAAAAAAAAGAAACAGAAAGAAAAAGAGAACCAAAACAAAATTGTTCTTGGCATCAAAAGCTAATTAACACCAATTTGAGAAACTAATCAATCAATCCTTCACAGCGGAGCACGCAGGTGCTGAGTACTGATCATCCCAGCAACATCCAATCAGACCCTCTCTCCACCGTCTCCATTGTTGTTGTTATTGTTGCCGACACAGTTTGCCCTCGCCGGCTCCACCGCCCTCTCGACCACCCGCTCGCGACAAATCGGCAGAACGACGACCTCGTGACGAGCCACCGATCGATACACTCTTTGTGAAACATGTGGCTGCACACGGGCATAGCCCTCACCTCCTCCCCCTCCTCGTATTCTGCCAAGCAAATGGGACATATTCGCCAGGAGACTGCGAGAAGCAGCAGTCGTAGACGATCACGGGGATCGCCTCGAGCTCTGCGTCCTGCTCAGGGTTTGCGATGTTGATCATCGGACGGCGGCTGCTGATTCTGGTTTCGACGGCGGCCGAGGCAGTTTTGGAGAAAGGTGATGATGAGATAGGCGATGACGACGCATAGGGCGCTGCCGAGAGCGATGTTCAGGGATTTGTTGAGGAGGGCCGGATGTGGATCCGGCGGCGGTGCTGCGGCGTTGGGCTCCGGCGTCTGAGCGAGGAGATGTCTCATTCTATGTGAGTTTTGAAGAGAAAGGAATTAGAGAGGGTTGTATTTGTTTGTAAGAAGCGGAGAAGGGATGGGGGGCGGGTTTTTATTTAGTATTTGTTGGTGAGGTTTATGGTTTTAGGGGTGGGGGTGGGGTCGGTTGAGAGATTTCGTTGGGTGATGCATGAAGGTGGGGGAAGATGAATCACGGCTGACGTCACTTTCATGGAAGATTCATCATATCATTTGTATAAGCATGCCAGCCACACATAAACTGCAAGTGGATTCAAACATTACGTCGAACGGTAGATTCACTCTCTTATAATATGTGTATGAAGTTCACACTATGAAGCAAATCCAGCTCATTATCGGTCATAACGAGCTTTCATTTTTTTATTCTTTTAATCGGCTCCAAGTTTTTCGATCCTAAATTCGTTGTATCTATTTTGGAATCAATTTATCTATAATATTCTTCTAGATGTCGGATATTTTAAACAGTGTAAAGTCACCTAGAGGGGGGGTGAATAGGTGATGGCTAATCTAATGGTCACTCAATGCCAATAATGCGGAATTAAAACTATAATGACCTAAACAAAACTCTTACACTAAACACCACGTATAACACAAGAGTGTTGCCGAATTTCCCGTGAAGGGCTCTAGACAAACTCCTCTAGATTCCCCTAGATAAGGGTTGAGGTGCCGCGTTGGCTCTCTTGGTTGAATACAAGTGTTAGCAAACAAATCCCCAACAAGTATAACAATTAAGCACACAAATATCAAGCATGTAAAGATAAGACAAGTAATAGCATGCAAGATATAAACAAGAGACAAAGAGAGAGAGAGAGTGAGCAATCGCAAACACAAGGGATTTGTTTCGAGGTTCGAGCACACTTGCTCTACATCCCCGCCTTCAACACACGAGGATTTCCACTATAATCGATCCCAATGGATCACCCGGTGCCGCAACACCTACAAGCTCTCGGACTCCCTAGTCCGTACACACCGCAAGCCCACCGGCTCGCCGAGGCCGAACCTCAAACCAACAAGTTCGCACCCGAACTCGAAACACCGCGGACACACACGTCCGCCTCCTCAAAGTACAAGAAAAGATCTCTTGGTGATCTAAACACTTTGATTACCAATAAAAAAACTCTCACTACAACACTCCTATAAGATGAATAGCAATGGATAGCTCAAGTGTATGTGTGAGAAAACAAGGAAAGAGATGGTGGAGGAAAACTCATAGAAATCTCTTTTAACACTCTTGATAAAAACTCCCCTTTTGATTGGAAGTATTAGCTCTCAATTTAGTGGAGAAACTCTTTTAATGGAGTGGGAAAAACTGGCTCAAAGTCCACTAGAAATCTTATTGAAAAAACAATGCCCAAACCCCCAAATTTATAGGGCTAGAAAAAACTAGCCGTTTGGGTCTGTCAGGCCTGTCGGTCGCCGCCCGGTCGACCGGCCAACGGTCCTATTTCAGACCGTTGTGCCATCGGTCGACCGGTCGGTCGACCGAGCCAGGATACAGAGAGCAAGTCTCTCTGTCCGGTCGACCGCTCGGTCGACCGGGGCCTTTCCAGAGAGCAGAGCTCTCTGGACGGTCGACCGGGTCGGCCGGCCGGCCCTCCTGCCAGAACTGGCGTGCACGTTTGTGCACGTCGGTCGACCGGCTATAGATAGAGAGAACTTTAAGGGATTTAAAACTTGGTCTTTTTGGTTGAAGTAAAATCCCATAAAATACTGAAAATCTACAAAATAGTTTTACCACTATACTTTGATAAACAAACATGCTTGCACAAAATCAAGGCATGTTACAAATGATTTGGACTATTTTTGTAATATGGAAAAATTTACTCAAAAGAAAAACAGTATTTTCCAAACTTGATTTTTCCAAACTTTGTTTTTCCAAATTCCAAACCTCTCCAAATACAAAAACAAGATATTTAAACAACTTTAAAGCATAGTGTGTATGGATATGATCCACTACACAAACATGGTGAAATATCTATATTTTTTGACAGTAAGCTCTAAACATGATTTTGGATAAAAGATATGTAAACTTGAAAACCAAAATCCAAACATGTATTTTCTAAAATGAAAATCTTTTCTAAAAACAAACTAAATCAAGAGTGTGTGTGTATATGAACTTGAGTAATCCACCAACTACTCTATCCTTTACATTTTATCTAAAAATAAAATCTTCTAAAACAAACCTAGACTCAAGTCTTCATCTTCTTGAAGTCTTCACTTGAAGCCTTCTTGACTTGGTCCAAACACCGTGCTAGCTCCAAAACTTGACTTCAAATCCTTTGTTGAAGCTATGCACCTACTAAGATCTTGATCATAAATCTGTCACTAATTAAACACAAGATCATTAGTACTATAACTACATGAGTTGATCATCATCAAAACTAGAGTGATGGGCCTTCGGGCCAACAATCTTTTTCATTGTTTCGAACAAAAGGGGGAGATTGTTGGCCCGGAGGCCTTCCTCTCTAGTTTTGATGATGACAAAACTCATGAAGTTATATATGCATGGATTAAAGTAAAGCTTCAAAGAAGCTCCCCCTTAACTCATGCATAACACATAACAATAAATATGCAATGTATGCTCATAAACATGTATGCAAATCTAGGAGATAAACATGCTAACAAGCATAAAACAAATCAAATTCTTTTTCTCCTATTTGCAAAACATATATGCATAAACAATTCTTTTTCACAAAACATGCATATAAATCCAAAATCTTTCTCCCCCTTTTGTCAATCATCAACAAAGGGGTAAAAACACAATCAACAAATTTTTCTCCCCCTTTTTGTCATAACAAAAAAGAAAAGAAGGGGTGTAAACAATAAGTCAATAAAAGGTTATAGGCGATATACATTCATGAAGAGGAAGACGGTTAAGTAACTTTCCTACACATATACATTACAGAAAGAGGGATGACAAGCCCTAATTCACATAACGTATAATATGTAATGCATAAGAGGAGTGTGAAGCTCCCCCTACACACGTGTATCACATAAAGAAGAGTTGTTAAGCTCCTCAATATACAATACACTCAACATGAATCTATATGTAGAAGATGTTAAGCTCTCCTTGCATATAGGCAATATAAATCAAAATTTTTGAATTTTCTTTATTTAAACAAAATTTTGAATTTTCTCAATAAAACAAATCTTGAGAATTTTTCTTAAAATTTTTATTTTCTTATCATAACAACTTTGTGCTTGAAACATGTAAATCAATTTTAACTTAAGCACAAAACAAATCATATATATGTATGAAAATGAGTATATCAATTGAAATTGATATATACATATATAAGAAAACAAATATGAGTATATACAAAATAGAGTCAAATTGATACCAATTGAAATGATTCAATGATACCAATTGAAACAATAATAGGATCATGTGTATATCTCATAAACATTGAAGAATAAATAACTAGTTAAATTAATTTTTGAAAACTAGTTAAAGATCATTCAAAAACATGAAACCAAATCATATGTATTTCATGAATCATACCAAATACACAAGAGATGACACTCAAAATCGATTAAGCTCATAAAGTGTTCATGAAACAAAGCCATGACAAAACAAATGAAGCATGAGTGTACAAGAATCATGTATATAGCATTTTCATGAAAATAGTCATTAAGGCTCAAAAAGAACAAAACAAATTATTCATTTTATTTTATCAAACAAAACATGAAAATTTATTTTTCATTAAAAACAATAAATTTCTAGGTATATGTATGATTTATCTAAATCTAACAATATGCATACATATCCCAAAAATAAAACGAGTCTTTTAATAGTATTTGCATGAAGGCAAGAGACTCAAAAAGGATATACATGTATATTTATTAGATTTGAATAAAAATGCATATACATGAAGTAAAAACACGAAAATAGGCAAAACAAGTATAAATGAAAGTATCATCAAAACTAGCCTATATATGTGCATATAGTGGGTACAAATGAGCATGAAGTGCAAACATATATGAATCAATTTGTTCTCACTATTTGTACATGTATAAATACAAGTTTTGATAAAAACTACATTTAAACTAGTATTTACCACATGAAGCACATAAAACAAATAAAACATGAACATGCTATATATAATATTACAAATGAATAAGCATGTAAATAAATAGGAGTTTAGAAATAGTTACCAACTAAGGAACTATGTTCCAAATCTCTAAACATAATGGTTGTCCCACCAAAACTCCTTGATAGTGATGCATCCATATATGTGTCCATCAAGTCCAATGTGTATCCACCATCAAGGCACCAAATCTCTCACGTCTTGTGAGAGCCCTCACCTACATCAAATACACAAGGTGGGGATTTCGGTACCTATTTTCTTTTGGGTCCTTGGGGGTTAGTCTTGTAAGAATCCCAAAAATTTTTATTTTTAGCAAAATTTAAACATTAATCTTATCATAACAAAATTTTGCTAGATGGCCTTTGTGGCCACAATGTGTACATTTGTACACCTTAGGATGCTGATGTGTGTGAGTATGATCGTGGTGTGCAACATAAGCATATGCATGATGATGTGCATGAATGTGTGGAGTTTGTTTCTTAGAAAACAAAGACTCTAATTTCTTATGGTTGAATGCACATGAGCTCAAAGTGGAGCTCAAACAACTAATCCTATTTTTCAAAACATTAATCTCACTATCATCAATGGTGGCATGTAAAGCATGGTGAGATATAGAATCATTTTTCTTAATTTTTTTAGAAAAATTTTCTTTTTCTTTTTCACAAATTTTTCTTTTTAAAGAAGTGTTTTCTTGAAAGCAACTTCCTTTTGTTTTTCCACCAAAACAAGTTTATTTTTCAAAGACATATTTCCTTCACATAAATCATTCAATTTAGACATCAAGGAAATATTTTCATTTTTCAAATCTTCATTTTCTTTTTCAATGCATGTAACCTTATTTTCTAATGAATCTTTTTCATTAAGCATGCAATCAAATTTCTTTTTCAAATTTTTATTATCTTTCTTAAGCATGTCATATTTCTCAAGAAGGAGTTGACAAAAAGTGTTAAGCTCATCATATGACATGTCATTATCTTCATCTATCTTGAATTCGGTAGTTACCTCAAGGGGGTTATCCCCTTGGACATATAGCACATGTTGGAGATGTCGCTTCCAACATCCGAGTCACTCCCCGCATAGTATTGATCATTTTCGCCAAGGGAGAGGAGGGTGTTCCAAACTACAAAAGCCGAATCAAGATTAGCAACCCTAGATAAATAACATCATTTAGGGTAGATCTTAAAGCATGTAGCGCTTTTGAGTTAGCCTCAATATACTTACTATTGTTAATATATGAATCATTAGTGGTAGCAAGATAAACATGAATGCCTAGGGCCTTGAGATACAAAGACATCTTAACCTTCCAAATTTGGATGTTAAGAATGTCAAACATGGGTGGTGACATGAGTTCATGGTGTGTGTACAAATATAGTGATTAGCCTAAAAAGAGGATCTTAACTCTAGGTTGTAAGACCCAAATTCAGAGCACTTGGCTCTGATACCAATTGTAAAGTCACCTAGAGGGGGGTGAATAGGTGATGGCTAATCTAATGGTCACTCAATGCCAAATAATGTGGAATTAAAAACTATAATGACCTAAACAAAACTTATACACTAAACACCACGTACAACACAAGAGTGTTGCCGAATTCCACGTGAAGGGCTCTGGACAAACTCCTCTAGATTCCCCTAGATAAGGGTTGAGGTGCCGCGTTGGCTCTCTTGGTTGAATACAAGTGTTAGCAAACAAATCCCAAGCAAGTATAGCAATTAAGCACACAATATATCAAGCATGTAAAGATAAGACAAGTAATAGCATGTAAGATATAAACAAGAGACAAAGAGAGAGAGAGTGAGCAATCGCAAACACAAGGGATTTGTTTCGAGGTTCGAGCACACTTGCTCTACATCCCCGCCTTCGACACACGAAGGATTTTCACTATAATCGATCACAATGGATCACCCGGTGCCGCAACACCTACAAGCTCTCGGACTCCCTAGTCTGTACACACCGCAAGCCCACCGGCTCGCCGAGGCCGCACCTCAAACCAACAAGTTCGCACCTGAACTCGAAACACCGCGGACACACACGTCGCCTCCTCAAAGTACAAGAAAAGATCTCTTGGTGATCTAAACACTTTGATCACCAATAAAAACTCTCACTACAACACTCCTATAAGATGAATAGCAATGGATAGCTCAAGTGTATGTGTGAGAAAATAAGGAAAGAGATGGTGGAGGAAAACTCAAAGAAATCTCTTTTAACACTCTTGATAAAAACTCCCCTTTAATTGGAAGTATTAGCTCTCAATTTAGTGGAGAAAACTCTTTTAATGGAGTGGGAAAAACTGGTTCAAAGTCCACTAGAAATCTTGTTGAAAACAATGCCCAAACCCCCAAATTTATAGGGCTAGAAAAAACTAGCTGTTGGGGTCTGTCAGGCCTGTCGGTCGACCGCCTGGTCGACCGGCCAACGGTCGTATTTCAGACCATTGTGCCATCGGTCGACCGGTCGGTCGACCGAGCTAGGATACAGAGAGTAAGTCTCTCTGTCCGGTCGACCGCTCGGTCGACCGGGCCTTTCCAGAGAGCAGAGCTCTCTGGACGGTTGACCGGGTCGGTCGGCCGGCCCTCCTGCCAGAACTGGCGTGCACGTCTGTGCACGTCGGTCGACGGCTATAGCCAGGACAGAACTTTAAGGGATTTAAAACTTGATCTTTTTGGTTGAGTAAAATCCCATAAAATACTGAAAAATCTACAAAAATAGTTTTACCACTATACTTTGATAAACAAACATGCTTGTACAAAATCAAGGCATGTTACAAATGATTTGGACTATTTTTGTAATATGGAAAAATTTGCTCAAAAGAAAAACAGTATTTTCCAAAACTTGATTTTTCAAACTTTGTTTTTCCAAAACCTCTCCAAATACAAAAATAAGATATTTAAACAACTTTTAAAGCATAGTGTGTATGGATATGATCCACTACACAAACATGGTGAAATATCTATGTTTTTGACAGTAAGCTCTAAACATGATTTTAGATAAAAGATATGTAAACTTGAAAACCAAAATCCAAACATGTATTTTCTAAAATTGAAAATCTTTTCTAAAACAAACTAAATCAAGAGTGTGTTGTATATGAACTTGAGCAATCCACCAACTACTCTGTCCTTTACATTTTATCTAAAAATAAAATCTTCTAAAACAAACCTAGACTCAAGTCTTCATCTTCTTGAAGTCTTCACTTGAAGCCTTCTTGACTTGGTCCAAACACCGTGCTAGCTTCAAAACTTGACTTCAAATCCTTTATTGAAGCTATGCACCTACTAAGATCTTGATCATTAATTAAACACAGATCATTAGTACTATAACTACATGAGTTGATCATCATCAAAACTAGAGTGATGGGCCTTCAGGCCAACAAACAGGATTTTCATTTTCAGAAGAAAAGAAAAATTAAATATAACGTGCTATCATTAGGATTTCAAATTAAAACTTGACTAATTTCTTGGAATATGTAAATATGTGTGTTTAAAATTAATATATTTAAACTTCAAGAAGATTGGCAAACCTGTTTAAACAAATAATTATTATATCATTATATCTATTTAGCTTTAAAATAGTGCATATATATAAAGCAAAATAAAATGAAAACAGTAACATAGTACATATACGGAAAGCATAAATAAATATGAAAACAATAACATATTTAAAACATTGCAACCAGTTTATCTTTATTATTCTTCTAGGGGCTGTTTGGTTTGGGGAAGTACGGAAGTAGAAAAACTCATTTGTCATTTTTGCTGTTCATTCAAGTACCGGAAAAGGAAAATGGTAAAAACCCTTTTCCTTTTTTCTTTTCCCTTTACTCCTCCCTTTTACACAACTATTTTATCACTTCCAAAGTGGTATAGTTAATTTTGTGGTCATCTAAATCTCATTGGTAATAAGTTGTAATTCAAAATAGTATTTTGTGGTCATGTAAATCTCACTTGCACTCTAATTATAGTCCAATTTTTTCATAATTAATATTTATTTTAATATTAATTTGCGGTCAATTTTGTTGTCAACTTTTTTACTTCCACTTTCAAACACTACAAAAGATATTACACTTTTCAATTACACTTCCCAACTATCATCCAAACACCGAGAATGATATTATATTTTTCCAATTACACTTCCAACTATCATTCTAATACCGAAAAAGAAACATAAATTCTCATTTTTCAAAAAGAAAAATCCTACTTCCCACTTCCTCACACCCCACTTCCGCGTATCTAAATAGCCCCGAAGTCGATTTTTCAAAACTAAAAAGTTCCTTCAAAAAATAAATAAAATAGAACATGTTATTGTTTGAATTTTGAATTAAGACTGTGACTAGTCTCTTGGCACGCGTAAATGCACTTCTATTTAAAATTAAAATATTTAAACTTCACGGTGTGTCGGTGGCAAAAGAGGCTTAAATAAATAATATTTACATCATTGCATCTATTTAGCTTTAAAATAGCACATATGTACAAAGCAATAAATAATATGAAAACCATAACGTATTAAGAAAATTTTAGTCATTTCATAATCTTTTAGTATAAAAGTGTTTAAAGAATAAATTTGCATAAACAATTGTACATATGAGTTTAGCTAGAACATATATTTTATCTTTTTTTTTTTTTCTCTTCTAGAAGATACATTTTATCTTTTTTTTTTTTTTTTCCCCTCTTCTTGAACGATTGTGAATAATGATGTGATCGAAGTACGATTGAAACATTGTGCAATATTGGATACCAATCTATATAATTGAGAAGACTGCCAAATAAATTTCAAGGTTAAACATGAAGGATTTAATATATCTAGTTATATGTATGTGTGCGCACACGCGAATTTAGATTGGTGATGAATGAAAAAAAGAAAAAAGAAAAAGAAAAAGAGAGCTTGTAGCTTCTCTTTTTTCATTAAATTTTATTTCTGAGTGGGTGTCAACTGTGATTTGATTCCGCGTACTTAAAAATTAATATAAATTGTAGTACATAAATAGAAACCTGAGTTTTTATTTATCAATTTAAGTTTTTGAGTCAGAATAAATTTCAGATTATATTATGTCTTTGCTTATCTAATATCTTCAGCGTGCTCATTTTTTATAACACATCGGAATCAAACTCAATAGGCTCATTTCGTAATAAATAAAGTATTATAGCTCATAAGGGAGAGTTTGGATCTAATATGTGTAGTACCAAACTATTTTAGTGTCAACTATTCTTTTTTTAAAAAAATAAATAAGTTGAGGCTCATGCCAAATAAAAAAAAAAATTCATTTCTTTCAATTTTCTTCTCCAGAATTGTTACTTATAAAGTATCAAGACTTGTGACATTTCTTTTTTTTCTTTTTTTTTTTTAAAACAATAATACCTCCCTACAACTCACTTTCACTCACACATTAATCATCCTTTAATAATGCTTTCTTGCACTTTAATTTCTTTCAACATCCTAAAACACTAGTACTGCAAGTGATATTAATTCACACTTCTCTTGTTTCATTATTGTCATCTCCTTAGTCTTTAATTTTGAGCAGACAATGATGATGAAGCAGTTGATCTTGGAGGAGCCCATCTCTTCCAACTCATCAAAAAATCTCACATGTAACATGTGCAGCAACAGAGAAAGGGTCAACCTGGCCGTTTTTGATCTTAATCGTCTATTATTTTGTGAATGATTATGATTTTTCTCGAATATGAAATAGTAATGTAATTCATGAAAAAAATATGATGTTAATTAAATATGAAGAGAGTAAAGTACAAACATGTAAATGTTTAATCAGACAACCTTCTCTGATGAATTGAAGACTTGCGTAAAAACAAAACAAATCAGGAAAAACAATATGATCGCAATGCAATGCTCTGCAATTCAGAGTTTGGAGGGAAATTAGAATTTATAGCTCAAACTCGTTTTTTGTTTACATTTTAGCCAAATATTTTAGTCAAAATGAATTTCTTACCACTTCTGTTTAACTCGGAGTCCATCAATTTTTCCATTTTTTCCGATCCGTTTAGATCGTGAGTTGTCTTTTGAAATGTTAAGAAATTAACATTGTGGAAAAGGAGGGGAAAGATTTCTACACTATTTAGCACTAATTTCTTCAAAGGTTAATATTGAGATGTTTTAAAATTACAGTGCATTGATTGTCTCACTTTTTGCCGGAAAGGCTGAGATTGAAAAACAAAATCGAGGGTGCCAAACGGCCCGGTCCGGCCCGCGCGCCAAGTCCGTGCACGAGTGCTCTTTGGGGGACTCGGGTTCGGCCCACGTCCCAATTGGGTTGGACTCGTGCAAGATCAGGACCAGCCCAGATATTTTTAAAAAAATAAAAAAATATTACACTGTCTGAATAGTTTCTCTCTATTATTACACCAACAGTTGGGTGGCGTAGTTAGTCATTAGGATTATCTCACTCACACATGATCTGCAATGAGCGTTTACAATTTTTTTAGATTTTATTTCTCAAGGACGAGGCGTTGGACTTGGAGGGGTGGTGGGCGACGAAGGCGGGCGGAGTGGCGGCGGGCGGAGGAGGAGGCGGGGGCGGAGCAGACGACAAAGGAGGGGTGGTGGGCGGCAGAGCGGCGGTGGGAGGGGCGCCGAGGGGGTGGCACGCTGAGGGGAGGAGCGGCCAGGGAGGAGGGAGGTGGCGGGCGGCAGAGTGGAGGCAAGAGGGCGACGGGCGGAGGTGGGCCGCTTTACCCAAACCTGAGTCCGCCCATGGGGGAGCTGGCCCCGGGCCGAGTCTGGCCCGGGTATCAACCGTGTCGAGCCCGTGCTTGTGCGGGTTGTCGGCCCGGCCTGACCCGACCCGACCTGACCCAATTGGCACCCCTAACTAAATCACAAAGATAAGAGACATGTCCAATACACATGCAGGATTGATTGGGTGCGGTTAGTGTACAGGGGCCTTCTACACTTTGCGGAGAAGACATCTATCCACCACCGTCAGCGTGTCTGAAACATGAACGGCTCAGATTAAAACCGTACGATGTGATTGAGTGGGGGTGATTACTCGGTACCAGAGTTCGGATTTCAGTATCCAATTCTCTACTATTGAGTAGTGATATAAAACAATCCATCCCTAGTATTGCATTTGTATTTTAAATTTTTTTGATATATTTTGTAACATGAATTGTACAAAACTTTTATTAATTGTCTCAAACTGTCCAACAAGCTATTTTGCTATTTTCTCAAGGGAAAAAAAGGCTAAACTCCTGCTTAATATAATATAACGTTTGCTTCCATCTGAGCTCAAACCAAGGTTGAGTGAAACGCGATTGTAGACAACAATGAGTGCAAATACAGGAAAGGGTATAAATTGTGAATAACCATGAATTTCTCTCTATATTGACGCCTACAAAATAAAAATAATAAAAGCAATATTTTTATTTTGCCGAAAATAATCGCCTCCCATCCTGCAACTAAATTTATATATTCTCAAAACAATCACCGAGATCCAAATTTCTTTTCAAATATAAATCACAGCAGCAATATCTATCATCCACAATAAAACACAATTCATACATTCCCCCACTAGCCACCCGGTTTGGATTCAAGGAAGAGAAGTAGGCAGAAGGTTTTTTTCTTTTTGAAAATGAGAATTTGTGTGCCTCTTTTTGTGTTGGTTGGTAGTTGAGAAGTGGAAATAAAAAAATATATTTTGTTCTCGGTGTTTTGTTAGTTATTTAGAAGTAGAACTGAAAAAGTTAACCACAAAGTTGATCGTAAAATAATATTAAAATAAAATTAATTATGAAAAATAAAATTGTATTGTAATTAGAATGCAACTGTACATGATCACAAATTAACTGTTTTGAAATACAACTTATTACAAATGAGATTTACACTACCACAAATTAATTGTAGCATTCCGGAAATGAGAAAATCATTGTGTAAAAAGAAAAATAGAAAGAAAAAGAGTTTTCTCATTTTTTTCCCTGTGATTGATGGATAACAAGTGAAAAATGACACTTCTCACTTCCTCATTTCGACTCACTTCCTTGAATCCAAACAGCCCTAACTTACGAACAACAGACACAAATAATCAAACCCATATAATCTATTAACAACAAAGACACCACCTCATGCTTTCCCCTCTAACCCTCGCCCGAGTGACACCAAAGCAAGCATCCACAAAATCCTCGTCAATGAAATCCGTCGAGAATACCTGCAGCCTATCCCCGAACCCCCGAACGAACGCCTGCGATATGAACAGCCTCGCGTACCCATGTATCCTCTCCGTCACCGGCCTGACGCAGACCACGGGGTTGTCGGCCTGTGGCGTCACCGTGTTCTCCACCCTGTAGAAGTACTTCCTCGAGCCAACGCTCCCCTGCTCGCTCAAATGCTTCATATTGCTCTCAAACTTAGTGTTCGGCAAGTCGGTGTCAATCCAATTGTCCTTCAACTGCCCTGCGCTCCACAAAGGGTCCCCGGCCTTCGGCGCCGGCGACTTTCTCGGTTTCCAAATGCATATCACTCTTCTTGGAGCAGCTCGCTGACAGTCTTGTTGAACACCGCGTCGTCCTGGTGGATCAGGACGTCGCCGAGCTTGTCGGAGACGTACTTGTCGAAATCAGGTGGGTCTTCGTGCCCGAACTCTGTCCGGATCTCGAGGATGATGATTTCGGATGAGGTTTCCGAGAGGAAGCGCTTGACATCGTCGATGACCACGTCGACGGAGTAGGTTGTGAGGATTCCGTGGCAGATCCGGCGGTCTTCTTGGACTCTTATGTCAAGAACACGAGCGCCCTGGCACGCAGCAGGTTGACAGTGGGTCATAAGACTTAAAACTTAATATAAACTTATAAATAATGAAAATTTTTGAGGAGCAAAACATACAAATTATTGAATACCATGACTAGTTGCTTGTAGATGGAGCAATTCTGGCACTGGGCGAAGGGCCTGGACACGAACGTATGCCAATCTTGTTGGTGGCCGAGTCGTGAGTCCCCGGCCACACAATCTGATTGATCCTCAGCTTGTGCAGGTCAAGGCTCGACATCCATGCCTTCCGGTCCTCCGGCCGGTACTCGCAGCCCGGGAATTGCTCGCCCGCCGAGGCCAAAAGATCGGCGAGGGTCTTCTTCTCGCGGCGATCGCCTTCCGGCGTTCCATCTGTTTGCTCCATTGGGCGCCCATGCTTGATATCTGGTGGTGGTGGTGGTGGTGGTGTCAGCAGGCACGATAGTGGATTATATAATAGATCCATTATAAATGTAACGTAAAAGGAAATTTATATGGGGTGGATTTTGACGTTTACAGGTTGTGAAGAGAGGTTTGGGGAATTATTTATTTCCTTTTTCTTTTCTTGTGTTTTGTTTTAACTTCTCTGTTTTGGGGTCTTTGATTCTTAGTTGGTAGTTGGTGCATTATTAGAGAGATAGAGGCTGAGGTGGATGGTTGCGAGTGGATATCTCAAGACATTGGTTTGATTTCAGTGATAATATTCCATGATTTATGTTGGAGGTTGCTTTTGAACAGAGAGGATTTGATGACCGATAGTCAAAATTTATGGGGACGGCAACAAGGGATCTTAGAATATTCTAATGATGATTGGGGAAGAAAATAAGCAAAGAACAGAAATCCTTGGAGTCTTGGACAAGTGTTCATCTGCTGTTGGAGTTTTACTGTTTATGAGATAATTAAGTGAGCTGTACTGTGCATGAACAAAACGTGCCGTGACTATTGTGAAGTGTTAACATCACGTTCAATATATTATGATGAATCAAAGTAAACAATATGAGATTTATTTTTATTTGTTTTTTTTTTACGACCACTGTGTTCTCGTATTGAACTTGGAATATATATATATATATATAGGTGAAACATGAGATATCACCGAAAGAGAATAATAAAATAAATAGCTAAGTAAATTGAATTTTCTGATTGATGAATAAGACTACTGGAATATCTATTTTGTTTGACGAGCTTTTTTTTATCTTGTCCAATCCATATTCATATTTATTACCTGGTGCATAACTCATTTTGCCTATTGTTATATGTATACTGTTATTTGGACTCTTTGCATGACTTTACTCATTGGACCGTCAACTCACCCTTTTATATAATAATATTTTCAGGTATCGATAAGAGCAAAACTTTGCCTTAAAGCTTCTTAGGCGTTTCTTTTGAGAACTACAAGGAGAATCTAATCTTGTGAAATTTACTTATACTTCATTATCTTTGAATAGATCGTGTTTGTACATAACAACAACTTAATATGTATGCTAAGTAATATGTGCAGAACTTGTAAGCAAGATAATCTAATCTTTGCACATGTATGAAGATATTGTTAGTTACTAGGATCAATCTGACACTAATCAATATCACCTATCTAATTGGCCAGGTCGGTGAATATCAGGTGGGAGGTTTTCCGTTTAATAGAACGTTTCTTAATTACAGAACCACCTTTCAATTACCTTCCTTGGTTAAACACCAATTAGACTGGTATAAGTCAGTCTCAATATACTGATATCAGTATAACCCCTGTATAAAGAAAATTAATTCACTTATACAGTACTTGGAGTGAGGTACGCTTATAGCGAATCTCCTTAAGACAATTACGTCCCCCGCTACGGTGCCGGAACCGGAGCCGGGCCGGGCTCGGGTTCAGGTTCGGGTTCCCTACCCAGTCCGGTCTTTTTGAACCGGGTCTCACGGGTATGGGTTACAGCGGATCGTACCTGCTCCGCCATCCGGATCAGAACAGACTTAGCGCAACGGCTGACAGAAAACCGCCGCTAACAGTTGGGCAGTTTCTGTCTGAAACGAACCGTTGCAACGGTTCAGACTGAACCGTTGCAACCGTTCGGTCGGGTTCGGACGGTTTTACCCCTCCCGGAGCGCTATAAATAGCGCTCCTTTTCTCTCATTTCAAACACAGATAGAAACACAACAGTAATACAGAAAGGAAAACAAGTTCCTTCCTCTGCATTACGAAGTGGGACTTCTGCAACTCAGATTCAGAAGTGACTTCCAACAGGAGTGAGAATTCTGCAACTCTGATTTCGAAGTGACTTCCAACAGATTCTGAAGATTCGTTCTGAAAGAAGGCTCAGAAATTCAACATATTCTTTAAGAGAATTGTTGTCTGAATCTGTGACTTCCAAAGAAGAATATTCTTCTATGTCCCTCCTTTCTCTGCAGTGGGTGTTCCTCCAAAGTAAAGATAAATATTCTCTCTAAAATTTGTCTTGATCCTGCTGCTTTCATAATCCTGTGAAGGTACTGGTTAACTACGATTCGACCGTACGGTGATTTGATAGTGCTATCCAAATACCGTGAAGGAGTGTTGTATCTTGGGAGACTACGTCCAGTAACCCGTTAGCACCGCAGCGGGGGACGTAATTGTCTTAAGGAGATTCGCTATAAGCGTACCTCACTCCAAGTACTGTAAAAGTGAATTAATTTTCTTTATACAGGGGTTATACTGATATTCAGTATATTGAGACTGATTTATACCAGTCTAATTGGTGTTTAACTAAGGAAGGTAATTGAAAGGTTGTTCTGTAATTAAGAAACGTTCTATTGAACGGAAAACCTCCCACCTAATATTCACCGACCTGGCCAATTAGATCAGTGAATTGATTAGTTGTCAGATTGATCCTAGTAACTAACAGATATATGCATGGATGTAGGTGTTATTTTGAGTTTGGTGATAGAAATGATTATTGTGATTGGATTGAGGATGCCGATAGGGGTACTCTTGAGTTTATATATAATTATTACACCTGAGATCGTTACAATATCTATGTTGTGCAGTCAATCATAGTAAAGAGTCAGCATGAATTAGCAATTTTTTTGTTTCCAGCTTATATTTGATAGCTGGAATTATGAACTCTTGATTCTCTCAGAAAGTACGAGTTTAATTACATAAATACTTTCTAAAATTTTCAAAAATCTTCTTAACACCTAATTAATGATTATTTGCTTCTTTTTAGTTTTTTTATTTTTATTTTTATTTTTATTTTTGATTTTGGCATAGTTTTGGCAAGAGATGCCAATGCAGCCTAAATTGACCAAATAACCTTTATGTCGTGTCAAGTGATAACTTGACCGAAGCGAGGTCTCATTGACTTCAGGATTCAGACAAATGCTCAAATTAATTTCTGCCATGGATTTAGTGCTTTTCTGGATTTGACAGGGACCTCAACACCATTATCCAAATGGCGTGCAAACATGAACTTTTAGATGGTGTCCAATGATGGGCTTTGATTAGCTGTTATGAACGTTAGAATGTTATCATATTTTAAACAGCTGTCTTTATTTGATATGCATTGATTTGTTGTGCACAATTGCACATCATGGTAACAAAACATATTTTAAACGGTCCCGTTTGTGTCTCTTTGATAGGCCTGAGTCAGTTATATTGTGACGAAATTAATATACTTTGATATTAATTATTGCGTGCATAACCTGAGATACCATACTTATTATGATACTCATAGTTGAGAGATACGGAGATCCCCACTGACGACCTCAAGCACGCCATGAGATCGATTACCTCGAGCACACAAGATGAATATTAAAAGATATAAGAAGAAGAACAACACACAATTTAACGTGGTTCGGCTCAAACTTAGCATGCGTCCACGTGGAGAGATTGAGAGAGCTTTATTAATAAAGCTGATATAAAGAGATCTAACATTCTTCTTGATGACACGAGAGTATTCACATTTCCTTTAAATCTACGCCTAAATTATAAGAGTATACCTTCTCTCTATGCACCTTCATCTTGCTCATCTCTTTCTTGGCTTCTTGGCTTTTTAGGGCGTTACATTGTTGTTCACCATAATTTTTCTTCTGCTCTTCTGCTCCACCTAAATCCTAATTACACCCCTTTATTTATAAGATTTTACAATACACCTCCTATTTGGACTATGAGATGATCTTGGCCATTGGATACTTGAAGAATCTTGATCAATCCTATTAAGAGTTGATCTGCTTGATTTAGAAGGATTCTAACCTTTAATCTTTAGAAATAATCTTCATTGATTAGGAATTGAATCATATTTATACTCCTCCTGAAAGGAAACTCACAATCGCCTGAAAAGGAAACTGCTGCTTCTCTTGATTTGCTTCTTCTCTGCTTCAGCCATCGTCTTCTTCAACTAAATTGGATTTTCTTGGATCATCACCTCCTCTTGAAAACTAAGACAAAGTCCTAACAATCTCCCCTTGACTTGCTTTTCAAGCGTTTAGCAAACACTTGAGATTTTGAATTATTATCTTAATTTTTTTCTTGATTGTAACCATATCGTGAAGCCTTTAATCTTGCCCCTCTCCCCTGGGCCTTGGCAGATTCACCGTCATGCCTTGATCATCTCGAACCTTGCCTGAATGCACCCTTCTGTAGTTGTCCTGCAACTCTTAGACTCATTGCAGTTTTCCTTGAAGCTCCATCTCGAAGTGAGCTCCCTTCAAGCTTTTCATTGAAACTCCCTGACCTAGTTTTCTTTTCCTTAGCTTACGTTGCATCACCACGAGCGCCCCACAATTCCGCTTTGTGACGCCTTCCCGGCCATGGACCACTGCTGGTTTTAAGACAATCCGCCTCTAATTCTGCCATGGCCTTATCAACTTTACAGGAATATTGTCAAGGACTTGTTGTGCCATGGTCTTCCACCGACCACTTTGTGATGGTCTACCTTCCTCGATGTTTTTAACTTTGAGACTTACCGTCTTCACATAACTGTCATGGTCTTACGGGCCTTCCCGCCACACACTGCCTTGGTCTTCTTTTCATCAACCGGGCTGTCATCCATCCCTCACTGCATTGATATTTGCCAGATCTATTGCCTGCTATTGATGATTTACAAACCTGATAGATCCACCAATTCCTGCAATAATCTCATCGTGTCACGACTAGCCCGTCGTAACTTTGACCGTGATCCCTGTCAATTCTTTTAACTGATCTGTACAGCACCTGCACCTGCATAGGACATTGGAATCTCCTCGATCTGCACCCACCATTGCATCCAAATGTTTGAAAACATAGGGTCCTGTCACCTTGATCGTCTGAATCTGACTACGATTGCACGATCTACCTTCCGATCAATCTCGTCCGTTGATCGTCTTCATCACCCTCCGCTGTTTTTTCCTTTGACTTGCTGCTGCAGCGAACCTCCATGGGATGCCTTGTGCAATGTCTGCAAGCTCGTCGAGCTCGTCTTGCCGTCTGCCATTGGCAATGATCTGATCATCGTCGTTGCGTCTACCGTGTTCAGAGCTAAGCATCATTGAGCCTTGACGACTCCACCTTGATCAATATACTCCAAAAGTCGTCGATTTTTACCTTAAAATAAATCTGAACTTTATTGTTGTCTTCTTCATCTTGATGCCTCCGCCGAGCTCCATCGCTTGACATCTTCTTCTTCATCTAGAGCACTCGAGTCTTGAACGAACACCATCAGCTCTGATACTATTTGTTGAAACGAAATTGATATGCTCTGATACCAATTGTTGTGTGCATACCCAGGATACCATATTTACTATGATACTAATAGTTAAGAGATAGGAGATCTCCCCACCGATGACCTCAAGCACGCCATGAGATCGATTACCTCGAGCACACAAGATGAATATTAAAAGATATAAGAAGAACCCACAATTTAATATGATTCGGCCGAAACTTGACTTACGTCTACAAGGAGAGAACTTGAGAGAGCTTTATCAATAAACTTGATACAAAGAGATCTAACCTTCCTCTTGATGACACAAGAGTATTCACTTTCCCCTTGAATTTACGCTTAGATTACAAGAGCATATCTTCTCTTATGCACCTTCATCTTGCTTCTCTCTTTCTTGACTTTTTAGGGCCTTACATTGTTATTCACCACAACTTTCTTCTGCTCCACCTAAATTCTAAATTACAACCCTTTATTTATAAGATTTTACATTACAACTTCTATTGGATTATATGATAATCTTAGCCATTGGATGCTTGAATAATCTTGATCAATCCTATTAGGAGTTGATCAACTTGATCTTTAAAAACAAATCTTCATTGAATAGAAATTGAATCCTATTCATACTCTTCCTGAGAAGAAAACTCACAAATCGCTTGAAAATAAAACTGCTTCACCTTGATTTGCTTCTTTTGCTTCAAGCCATCGTCTTCTCCAACTCAATTGGATTTTCTTGGACCATAATCTCCTCTTGAAAACAAGACAAAATCTTAACAAGTTAGAACTCAAAGATCTTCAAGATCTCAAATTCAAATCTATCACGTGAAGACATTTCATCCCTCGATATAGGGCGCTAGACAAATCCTGAATTTGCTCCCCAGTGATCCTCAGTTCAAACGCAACATTGGTGGATT